>QWTY01032575.1:4028-17762 GCA_008033365.1 Pseudorectes ferrugineus | reverse complement strand
CAGGTAAATATAACGTGATATGCTGGGTATCATACTGGAAATGGTACGAAGCCATCTGTTAGTGAACCATCTGATAGTATTGATGATGTCATTCACAATAAAAAAGAAATGAGAGGATTGTCAACAAAGTCATAAAATGAAATTATAGTCCCCCAACGTGAAGCAGAATCTAATTGCACGCATTCCTTGCTTGTGTGTGCCCTCCCCATTGCAGCTGTTTGCCTACCTTCTCTTGCAGATGGTTCAAATCATTTTGTCTCCTCCAAGGCCTCTTCTACTCCTGCTCACCCCACATCACCCCTTTTCATTCCAGACTTTTATTTCAGGGATACTGAAACGACTGCACACTTTGCACAAATAGAATGTGTTCTCAAAGCTTCTACATGGTGCAAAAATTAGTTTGCATGAGCCAAACTTTGGGACAGAAGTTCTACCTCACACTGAAGTCTTACACTTGACAAGTGGGATAGTGTAAGGTCAGGACTTGAGGACCAAAGCACCCTTATTGCAACCTTCCTTCTCTTCCTCAATCCCAGCGCTCACAGATCAGGACATTTATTCAAGGGTGCACAGGACAGGAGCCCCAAATACATACGCATGTGTAAACATGGACAGAGTTAGTCACTGCTTCAAGTGTAACTCCACATGAATGACAGAAAAGGTTCATCAAGTTCCATCAGAAGGGTAAAACAAGACTCTTCTGCTTTTTTCCACAGAGATATTATCTGATGAAAGGTTTACAGCAAATGAAATATCATATTTGGCATAATATTTTAACCAGCTATGATATGTCTCTGGGTTTCCTACTAAAAATGCTTTTCTTTTTACTATTAGTTGGAAGATTTTAAAGGAAAAAAAAAAAAAGAACTAACAAGAATTTAATGGGGAAAAAAGGGTGGGGTTTTTAAAATGTACGAGAAAAACTTACAGTAGCTTATAACACAAATATTTATTCCCCAAAGGCACATCAGTCAAAAAGGAAGGCAAACCACCACCTTGCACTGATTTAATCCCTTTAGTACATCACCTTCCCAACTGTTTCATTTGCTAGGAGAGTTCGCAGTAATAACTTGTTTTACAGGATTACAGGAATGTAATCCTGTATTATAAATATTGTCTGAACGCTTCCAAGAGGAATCTGTTTTACTGCCATTTCATATCAGAGTGGAACGGGACAGGTTTGTAAAATGTAAAGTTACTACATAGTAACTTCAAGCTGTACTAAGCAAAGATAAAACAATCACTAGCTCAGTGGGTCCAACAGTTTTATACACAAATTTAAGTCCACAAAGGATGTAAATCCAAAGTCAAAATTTCTGTTGAATTTTTTTGTTACTGGAATAAAACTCCGCCTAAATAATCAATCCAAAAACCAATAGTAATGTTAAGCAGATATGTAAGACTAGATTAAAGGCCAAGTTTTCAACTAGATTTCGTCTCCAGTTCATATTGATATCATTATAGTTTATCCAATTTACACTGGAATCTGGTGAAAAACTAGGCCACATAGAGCTGTGATACGGAAGGGCACTTAAATACCATGTACATTTTTACAAAGTCTTCTGCTTTTTGATCAGGAAATACTGTATCCATTATTAAAGACTTGAATAAACACTAGACTTCAGAAATCCTAGCAGTGCATTTAGATGCACACCATAATCTCATAACTAAGGCTGTTCTTACCACTACTACTGATTACTTCCTGTCTTAAGCAAGAGATTTTAACAGCAAAAAAATACTGTTGCTCTTAAATATATTGTGTACACACCACAAGATTAATATTTAAACTCTCAGTCATGATTCATATACCAGATCAGAAAGTTTTTCACAACAATCAGTAGCATCTTATTTACAGTGGACGTAACGCTGGCAAAGTCTTGCATTAGGTGCAAGTCCAAGCAAAGCTGACTCTTCAAAAAGGGTTGACAGTAAGGCATCTGTGTGCCATCTCTGTCAGGGGTGCTAAGCAAATCTGAATTCTCTTGAATATTGTAAGCAACAGAGGATGTTCTCAAGGCGGGAAGAATGAAGTACATTTGTTCTCCATGAATGAGAGTTCTCCATGACTAAGGAACTGCTTAGACAACAAAGAGAAATGAGACAGCATCCTTGCACCTATCAAACAGAAAACACCATTTCAATGTCACCTACCTGCCTCCCATTCCCTAAGAGCAAAGCTATTTACTGCAACTGCAATGTAGTCTTCCTTCCAAGTTACTTGCACTGCATGCTGCATTATGCAGTGTGATTTGGATACTTCACAGAAAAGCAGGTGAGTAGAGGATCAGTCTGTGTTGGATAAGATAGCTGGGGAAAACGGCATTTCCCAAACCTCTTTTTTAAAAATGAGAGAAAGAGGCAAGTTAGGTATCTCTCTTCAGTGTAACTTAAAATACTTTCTTAGCACTAATATCAATTATAAATGTTTATTCTAATTTATGAACACCTGCTTGACATCAACAGAACTGACACACCCCTCCAATTACTTTTCTTATATGATGGCATATTTATTTCACTCTGATGAGATGAGGCTTTTCTAATTTCCTGTATAACCACCCCCAGTTCTCTGTATATCTCCCATTAAATTGTGAACAGGCTTCACACATATTTTTAGATGTTTGAAAACGGCAGGAAGAGCTTTTTGAAGTTTTAGAACATGTTCAGTCCCAGTGCCTCAATACTGTTTGCTTGCTAACCCCTCAAGCTTTATGTCATCCATATGAATGGACTTCAGGCTTTTGAGAAACTTCACCATATCATTACCATCTGCCTAAACTGCTGCAGTCAGAGGTCTTTGCCTCTAATGTCAATGCCACTTTGAAAACAAAGTTGCAGGATTCCTCCGTGGCTTGGAACATATTTAGAAGTCAATGCCTTATTTTCTATGATTAGTCTGTAACAATGTCAAGTGTGAAATTTAAATTAATGAGTGCTTCACTTATTGAAATGACTTCAGCACTTTTGCTACTTTCATTGATTTCTATTTACTTTGGCAACCACAAATATGAAGAACATATTTCTAGATGTGACTAAACAGACTAATAATATGCTAGTATAGATGCACCTACTGATCGAACATTACACTTAACTCTAAGCTTATTTTGAAAAATTAACATAATAGGAGAAATATATTATTTATAAAGCACTGTTCATTTCCTGCATTTCAGACAGTGTCACCTTTAAGTTATTTTCTTACCACTCTTTCCACACTAATGATTGGACTACACTAAAGCAGTAAATATGGTATCAACATTACCCCTCCATATAATCAATTTAAATTTTAACTAATATATTCATCATCCAGTAAATACCATCATAGCAGCAGATAAAGCTGTAGCTAACCTTCAGAGAATTTTAGCCTCCTGGTAGAGGCCAATTTTAAGGAAGAAGCTGTATTTAATTCCTAAGAGGTAAAGAAAAATCTTTCATTCCCATCTGTTCTTCCCCACACATCAAAAAGTAATTTATTTTTTTGTTAAAAATCTTAAAACATTTGCATTTCTTGCCAGCATCTGAAAGAGTGCCAATCAGTGGAAAAAGCTAAAGGGATAGCTGTTTAGAAGAGAAAGACGAGGCCAGGATTCTCTGCCTATAGGTTGGTTTGGGGTTTTTTCTAACTAAAAAACTGAGAAGAAAAGGTAAGTGGAAAAGAGAAATCAAGCCTCCCCAAAGGCTGCTCAGGACGTTGGTAATGCAGCAGGGCAGAGACAGCCTTGTGCTGGCTGGAGCTCTGCCCATGCTCCATAAAAGTAGGGTTACCCTTGCCCTTCTCAAAAATGTGTTTTTATATAGCACAGCCAAACCCACAGCTATTAAAGCTACATTCTCAGGCCTAATAAAGAAATACAATGTAACTAAGGATGGATTCTGGCCTTCAAATAACAGAATAATCATCAATGCAAATCCCCACTTCGTGAAATGGATGTTACATGCAAATATGGATTAAAAATACTCAAAAAAAGTTAAAAGAAAATGGAGGGCTTGAACTTTTTAACTTTCCTTTTCTTTTACACCCAGATTCTGCAAATCCTTAGACTTCGCTAAGTAGCTGTACTTTAACAGATTCTTGCAAAATCAGTATTCAGTCTCTCCAAACATTTGTCTACTAATTAAGAAACTCGGATAATGACCAGTGTGCCTGTGACTCTAAACTTGAAGCCACTTGCTCCTGTAGAATTACATGTGCAAATTGTCTGGGCATCACTGGAAAAATGAAGGGTGCAGCATCATGTTATACTCTAGAAACTTCAACATGGCAGTCTGTTGATGCAGGACATTTATAAATCTTTCATGGACGGAAGATTGTGCTAGCATACTGCTACTTGCTGCGTTATAATTTTTAAGATAAAATGACTTCTTTTCTTTCTTTTGTTTCCATTTTGCAGGAAAACCTGCTGCCCCTGGAGACTTGCTCCTGGGATACCTGACCAGTAAATATAACAGTCTTGGAAATGGAAAGGTCTCAACCTTCATAATTTCTGTATCTCAGCTTCTCTTTTTTGCTTCATTAATTTCTATCGATTTAGTAGACCAAAGCCTTCATTTTTGGAAAGGACCAAATCTGAAATATTTCCTATTTAAGTTCCCGAATGAGACTCCTTCCCCCAGACTCTACCTGTGATCCAAATCCCCCTGTTACTCTCTGGTAGAGTGCTGCAGGACGATACCACGGTATGAGGGTATTTAACACTGTAAGTCACTTTTTACAGTGTCATTTTTACGAGCAAAAAAGCTATTTATTACTTCAGAAAAAATTGTCTCTATAGATATGATTGCACAGGAAAAATGATGTGTTCTTATCAGAATAGATGACAGTTCTTTTCCATGTAGAAAAGGCTACTGAGAGCAGATGACAGAGACAAAATTAGAGTTTTTCTAGCAAGCATCCCATACATGCACATCTGCAAAGTGTTCCTGCTTCCTTCTCTGCAACCACTGCTATACATGAATGTTTCTCCTGAAATTAGAAAAGCATGTGAATCAATTTTGGCTTCATGGTTGCACCTTAGTCTGACTAAGCAAGTACAGATGAACAGCAGAAGGCTCACAGATCCTTTTATTTACTCAAAGATCCTGAAAGTTCCAAGGAAAATGTGAAACCTCTCTTGACGTTTGAATCCAGATTGGAATTTATTTCTTATTCTTCTCTCATATATGAAAATATTCTGAGGCGCTACAGAAATTCTGAATTAATATGCATGTACAATGGTCTTTTTAATGCAGATAAGAGAAGGATGTGTCTGAGCCTATTAACAGGGCCAAAAGGCTTCTACACTGAAGCCAGTCACTAAAGCTGAGATTTGGAAGAAAAAGATGTGAAGAACGACAAAAGCTCTTTAATGAGCTTGTAAAGAATTCTTGAATCACTATTTGTGGACAATGTGACCTAACAAAAGTCAGATTCAAGTCTGATTTTTAAATTAATTTCAGTTATTAATGTAACACTGTTTTTCTGTCGTTGATCTCCTAAGTCAATATTGAAAAACAGTCAAAAGAATTCATTCACTTGATTGAAAAAAGCAAGTAAAATCAACCACTGCTGTCAGAAGCACAGTACACTTTAATGAAAAGAGCGAGTGAGACAGAATTTCCCCAATTTGCTTCACCTGTTATGTTTGATAACGAAGCCAAGTATGTTGCTCAATACACCATGCTGTCACCTCTACCCCTGCTGCTCTCTCCTGTGGTCAACTTCGCGTTTTATGACAAGATTACAATGAGATTATTGCATAATGAGAAGAATATCTAGGAGGGCAAGGGCTTTTCTGATGAAGTGTGGAGAAACTCATCTGTCTGCATGCTCAAAACACAGAGAAGAAATAAAGCAAGGACTGATGCAGGGGCAAAATTCAGCCTACACTGGTGTGCAGGTGTGCTTTCCATGTGGTGCTACAGCTGTACTGGGAGGAACCAGCAGTTCTTGGGAAAAGTGCTCTTCTGTGTTCTGTGAGTTATTCTGGCACGATGAAAACACAGCTAAACCAGAAGCCAAGGCTCTTTGGGGCATCAGGACATCTTGCTGCTGGTTTTAATGAGCTGTCCTGTGAATTCAATTCATCAGCATCCCAGTGACCCAAGAAGAGTCATCACTAGGTCCTTTCTGTGCTTTCTGACCCTGTCATGGTAATAACAGGAAATATATAAGAGTTTTGAGAGCACTATGGCAGATGGCATTGACATACAGACAATTGTCATTTTCTACCTTAGACCATCAAAACATGAGAACCTGTAATGCCTAGAACTAGAACTGTTACCGCAACTGCTCAAGCTCCACCAATATTTTTACCCCTTTCACTCTGCTTACTTTGAAAATATATACACTGATTGCTGCATTAAATAATTGTTTTGCCCCACACAATGCAGTGTTTTGCATATTTGCTGATGTTTCCCTAAAAGCACTGGGGGAATGAATCATTACTGAAACAATTTACTTTCAGTTAGTGCATGAATGCCTTCCCATGATGCTTTGATGCTTTGTTTGTCCTCCTATAAAAATTATTTATGACCCACGTGTGATCTTTTAAATCAGAATACTTATTCAGAAATCAAAGCTCCAGCATGTTAATGCAAGTAGAAGCCCTGACTAATTTTTCAAAGCCATGTTGAATATTCAAAAGCTAGGACTGAAGGAAAGGAGTTAACATTAATTAATATTTGAAGCAGTAAAATAAAAGCAACAGTGAAGCTAATTTTGCAGGACAATTAATCATGAGTCTTGCTAATTACACATGGGATTTTGCAAATGATTTTTTTCTCAGGTAGCAGAGTAAAAATGATAATCCACTACCCATCAAAATCATTGGCTCCTCACCAATGTCCCCAGCAAGAGCAATTAGTGGAAACAGCAGAGCCCTAGTAATTGCATGTCAAGAGAAGAGAATGTTAGAATTTTAATTGCTCCAAATAAAGACCACTTGCTCATACATACACCTGACTGTCCAAAACTAGTCTGCAAGCTGGAGCAAGCATGTAACCACTTCCAGGTGTCTGCACAAAAATAACTCTGTGGGAGAAGCACTCTAAGCAACACATGCAGTTTCTGGGAGAAAAATATCAATATACACTCTGAACTGCAGTGTCATCACTTGACTATAAGAACTGGGAAAAAAATATATCACCCACTTGGGAAAAATGTGCATATTCTTTATATTTGCCAAATATTTATTGCCGACATTTTTTGAAGAACTTTAACTATCTTCAGGGTGCCAAGGGCTTCAAATTTACTGAATTTTAGGATCACCAATAAAATGTTTTTAACAAGACATCTCAAGAGGGCATAAAATAAAAAATTACCATATTCATGAGAGCAAGCCTGTAAGATTGCAATGCTATAAACTGGATGTCTATAATTTGCTTGTGGTTTTCTTAATTAAAAAAAAAAAAACCCAAACAACTAGTAATTAGGGACTCCAGTTCCATTTTTGTACTTTATCCCAATCAGTGACAGGATACTATTACTTTTTTGTTTAATATACCTACACATGGATGCACACAATTGCAAATAATCAATAATATTTAAGTATGTGTCCAAGATCTAAATGATGATGGATATATTTAAACATTGTTTTCCAGGAAATTATTACTTTACCGGTCATGTAGTAACTTTTAAGATGTATAGGTTAAAAGAAACACCTGCTTTTTCTCTCTTTCTCTTTAAGGTGTTTACCATTTACTCTCATTTTCAAACAAAATGACTGAATTGCCAAGTACCACTATCTCCTATTGTCTTTTGCTCTCTCCTGCCACTTCTATGTACACCATATAGAGGTACTAAACCACTTTCTGCTGCTAGCTTTGTTAAGCATTAAACCAAGAGTAGTAGCCTTAACTTGTCTAAATATATTCTTTGCATGTTCAAAATCACTGTACACTGTTTATTACACTGTGACTGCTTGGGAGAAAAAAAGCAGGTCATGCAGAGTGCTGCCTCCTTTCCTGAATTACCAGCAGATCACAGGTGTTTATCAGACTCCCGGAGGTGATTCAGGTAATAAACACCAGGATGGCAGTTTAAATGGTTAGAAGCTTTTCCATCAAATACAGTCCTTGCAGTCCTATCGTTTTGCATATATTGCTCACAAATGGCAAATTATTTATGCAGCCTCCTTAAGTGGTTCCTTATGGTTTTTACTTTATTTTTCCAAAGCAGGAACCTTTTGAAGATGTGTGTTCTCATGACAAGGCAAACTGTCATTCCATCTGTAAGTCTGACTCATTTCTTAAAGCTCACTGTAGACACATAATGCCAGTGACCTTGTTTTGCCCTTCTGTTTAGCTCAAATATCTTTTCTAAGAAAGCATCAGTGTCATCACAGAAGTTACCATTCTGTGCTTGTACAAGGAGATCAAGAATAAACTGTATGCAGCAGAAACTGGCTTTCCAATACGAAAAGCTTTCTCAGAGATTTTCTTGTGAAAATTAAATGACAACAGACATTGACTAAGATTGCTACATCAAACACAGGTTTGAAGGATTTTCCATCAATTAAAATAGGATGAGTTTTAGGAAACATAGTGTTTAAACATAGTTTATTTTTGTCTAAGCTGACATTGTCAAACCTACGTAAATTTATGCTACTACAGCAAGTCACTGAGACATATCTCTAGCAATTGCCCATCACTCGTTAATAAATGGAATTTGTTTCATGGTGCTAAAACACCAAGCCCATATTTAATGCCCGAGTTGTGACATGAACCAATGTACTGGTATGCAGATCACCTGCTTCTTCCCTTCTTGACAAACAGCTCTGCAATAATTACTTAGAAATTCCTTATATGCAAAGTGGATATCAGGAAAGGATTTATGGCTGTCCAACATAATTTAGCACTGGGAAAGAAAGAGGAAAAGCCAGGACAATATGAAGTTTCTAACAATCACAATTACTGCACCTGTGGTGTAATTTCTCTGAATCACTTAAAATTTCATCAGCTATGTCCTCATCTCTTGGCATAACATGAATTTCCACAGAACTTGTATGAAATTGAAGGAGCTTGGAAACACAGAATATCCAATATTAGTTTCTGCTAATTTTCTACATTTTGACGGTTAACCTCAAACCCTAGACAACAGATTATGGCTGTATCATACATATCAGGTAAGTAATAGAGTATCACCATTTTGATCACAGTGGGTATGAGCAAACAAGTATTGACTTTTCTACTTTTTTACAACATGAAAATTAGCCACACTGAAAACAAGCAACTTGCCCAAGAAAATATAGTATATCTATAGCAGAACCAAAACCTGAATTTAAGTCTATCAAGCCCTAAAATCCTACTAATGTCACAACTCACCCTTTATAATCAGTACTTTCTATAGTTTAATGAAAACTTATTTAGAATATACACTAGATATAATGAGGAATGTCAGTATTATGCTATCCAGTATGAAATTGAGATTGAACTCCACTCCTTTCCTGGTGTCTGTTAATGGCCTAGGATGTAAATTCTCTGTCCACCTTCTCATGCCATTTCAGACTGTAACAAAGGGAAACCTGATCTTACCTCACAGGCTGTGAAAAACTTTATAGGACCTTAATCAATGTTTATGAACAAAATGCAGGATGGCAGAAAATGCCAGTAGACGGAAAGCAGACAAGAAAGATTTTCTGTGACTTCAGTTTCAGAATTCCAGACACTTCAGAGGACAATAATTTTCAGAAAAAGGGAAAGTAGTTTTACATATCAGTTCTGTTTAAAAGGAAGAGAAACAATTTCAAGATGAACTCCATATCACAGGAATGTCCTGCATGCATTAAAAAGACTAGCTTGCCCAGGGAACTTGTCTTAAAAATATTTTGAAAGAAAAACAAGAAGAATTAATTTCACTTCAGTAGGTCATGTCCTAATCAAAGCCAATGAAGAAATAAGCTAAGGTGAAATACATTTTTAGATAAAAAAAGTAGGTTGGGTCACTGAAATGAAAAAACAAAGAAATAAAAAGTCAAAAATTCAACCCTCATATAACCTCATTACTTCAAGATACTGATATCACAAAGCCTTACTACAGGTTTCACTCTAGTGCATCAATCTTTCATCTTTGATAAAAACATAATATCTCAAAACACCTTAAGCAAAGCAACTTGAACAATGGTACTGCACATGGTATGCAAATTGCAGGTGGCTGAAAGAATATACATACAGTGCAGCTGGCTTTTATCTGGCAAACAGGTGCTAGATTTTGGATTTGCTGACTAGTCACAACTTTAATGACTTTTCAATAAGAGGTGAAATGGGGACCTGGGGAGTCTTCCATTCATGCTTGTCTAGCTATTTTGGTTTAGTTTTGTCTTTACTAAAAATTTTCAAAAGAACATAATGAATGAGGACATCACAATACTCTTCCTCAGAATATCCTACTCTGTTTCAAAAACTGGCAGTTAATAAGCACCAAACTAATGTGTTTAGATACTGGAGAAAAATATAGGTGGTGATGTGGCAGAAGATACTTTAAATCTTGCAGTCTGAAGCACCAAGACATATAAATTGCTGCACATCAGAGAAAGTACTCTAAATTTCTGGCTAAGAGTCTGGTCCCACATGTTCAAATACACAAGAAGATAGCATCAAAGCATGAAGGGTATGAAGTTCTCTCCCTTGGTTTTGGAACAATAACAATGAAGTGTAGTCCCTGCATCTGCCCACAGGTTAATCTGGCTCTTCTAACAGCTGTACCCTGTAAACTCTGCAGCATATTACAGAGCCATGTTTTTAAGCACTTCAGGGTGGGATGGTTTGTGGGCTTTTTTCCTGCCTGGTTACACAGACTGGGAGTGATTACTGCATGGAGCACGAGCACTTCCTCCATCCCTACTGATACTGGTTACCCTGTCATGCTATGAACTCTGGGGGTTTAAATATTTTGACCCACAAAACAGACATGTCACAATTAAAGGCACATTAATATAAACTAAAGATTAATATTTGGTTTGAATGTCTAACACTGAGGCACAATCTAAAATAAGACACTGTTAGTAAATTCAAAGCTGAACTATGACCTTCCTTTTTCAGGGGATGCAGCATGTAGAAATGAGTCCTATCAAAACCAACAGCCAGAAAGGACTATCAGAGTAGTAATCTAAACTGAATTAAACACCTGAAGAGATATTACAGAGCAGGATCATTAGCTAAATGATTAGTCAAAGCTCTTGGGCATCCTACTTACCCTCTCAGTTATAAAGGATGGTAAAAATAGTGCCCTACTGAGCACAAAGCAAGAAGACAACATTGTCTTTTAGAACAGGAGGAAAACTCTGACTGGAAAAGAAACTTGCCTAAGGTTAATACAATTGTCTGGTTTCAGGTACTTTACACTTCTTCTCCAATATATCACTGCACACTTGCACAAAATGCCAACACATTAGCACAGTAATCCTGCCTACTCATTAATTATGCCATCAGTCACCCATCCTAAACATACTGGAGCTGAAAAGAAACGGCAAGATGCATTTTCTTTTTCCAAAAGCTCTTTACCTTGGCACTGAGTCTGTTTTAAGTTTCCATACACGTTCCTCCTCTCCTACAGACTTTGACCTATTTAGCCTGTTATTTGGCACTCTTTCAAAAACAGAAATCTAAAAAATGTACAGTTTAGGAGCAAAAGAGAGACAGGGAAATAATCCCATCTCCCAGAATCAACAGGATGTTGATATGAGATCCAGAAGTTCCTTCCCACCAGACAGATCAATGAACAATTATCTATAAAGCATAAGGCTAGGCAGCAGGGTTCAACACTGCTCAGAATTATTTACTTCTCCTGTGATTTTAAAAACTATTCTCCTTGCCCTTCAGTGAGAAATATATGTATGGAGGGGCCCTGAAAGCTGAAAATTCATTAGATGAACTAGGAACCAGCTAATAAAGCAAGCTCCCTGTAACACTGATAACTTGAGTGCTCTCCTATAGCTCTCTATAGCACCTTCATATGACTACGTTCAATCTGCTATTCATCACAGCAAATATTGGTACAGAAAGAATCACCCTGGAGTCCCTTCTCATTAGGCGATAAATACTGCTTGTCTTTTGCAGGAATGAGGGGCAACTCCGTGGAGAGTTCGCAAACTCTGGACCCACGCTGCAAGACACCTGCTCACACACTCCACATGATGCCAAATTCAACCCCAGCACCTATCTCCAAAAATGTTGTGGCCTAATTGTTTCAGTGTTCTAATGCTCTGTGGAACACTACCTTCAGTGTCCAGTGCTGTTTCAGAGCTGTTACAGCTGACACAACATGGGCAGCCATATTAAGAGAGAGGCTACTAGAAGCTGCTTGCATTGTACCAGCAGGAGTTATCTTCAGAGTTGCCATCTGGCCCAGGGATGAGGCAATGACCTTTTTTTTATTTAGCCACCAACACATGGGTTCATGCTTTCAATAATCTGTTCCACAGCCATGATTTCTAAGATCTTCTACATCCAGGCATCCTGGCAGACACAGGTGTAACTGAGATTGGCACCAGATGAGAGTCAAATAGCAAAAGGAAGCCTAAAACAGCGGAGCCAAAGTCTGGGGTAGGGAGGCTGATAGCTGTGAGCTGCTGCTGAGAAGGAATATGGCATTTTACCCTCTTGAGGAATGAATTCAAGAATATGAAGCCCATCTGAGAGAAGCCTGTTTCCTTTGCCCCCAGCACACCTACGAGTGCATATGAGTCACAAACCAGGGAGGGCATTTCTGGACATCTCCGCAATGATGAGGGAGGTAGACTTATCCCTAGAGACAATACCATGTCACACACACAGAATCACAGAATATTCTGAGTCGGAAGGGACTCCTTTGCCAGCAGTCTCTCTCTGTGAGGAGAGCAAGAAATTTTCTGATGTTTGACAAGCTTTTACACTTCAAAAATTTTTTTAAGAATTTTACCAAGAGCAAGTGTCTTTCTTCTAGATACTATTCTTATTGCAAGGCTTTGCAGTTTCCTCTTGTTCTTTTCCCACACTGAATTGCTGCGTGGCAATCTGGGAGATGTTCAGTACAGTTACTTTCTTTGACACTTGTTTCTGGTGTGGAGCTACCATCAATTCATCATACAAAACCATTAAACTAGCCCCCACATCTGGAATTAGTAGCCCCCTTCTCATTTGGAGAACAAAGTAATCCCTCTAACAGGCTATAGTGATGCAAGGCAGATTGGAATGACACAGCAGAGTTCAAAGGCATCAGCCTCCAACACCTGTGCCATGCACACAATGTGCTGGACAGCATTCAACCTGAGCCTGGTGCCAGTTGCACAAGTATGGCATCTGCTCTGGTTGTCTCTGCCAGGATGTTTGACCAGGAGCCAACACTTTTTTCCGAAAAAGGTGTTAACTCATGGGTTCACACTCACTTCTCAGAAACAGAGAGTAGACAGAGAAGAAAAATGATTTACAAAGTAGATCTAGCAAGTGGACTGTCTCTCTTAAATCCTGTTTTGCTTGCCTACATGATGTAGAAAGCCTCTGCCAAAGTGATGCAGTTCTGTGTGCATACTCTTTTAGAAAGAGATAATTTAGTCTTCATCTGTGTAAAGGTGACTGGAGATAATGGAGGAGGTTGTAATAAATTTCTTTCTTTAATTAATGCCTCTGAATCTCAGAAAGGGGAAGTCTGCTTTGTAATTAGGTATGTGTTAAGCTTTACTCCACCTCAGTCAGACTCTCTACTGCAGAATAGCATATCCCATTCTAGTCTCGGAGAGAACAGAGTTCACTTTGTACAAATACACCTGCATCTAATGAACATCATTT
>QWTY01032573.1:0-10724 GCA_008033365.1 Pseudorectes ferrugineus | reverse complement strand
CATGCACTTCCCCTCAGTGGATGACACTGGAGGTAGAACACTGATATTCCTTCCTTCCTTCCTTCCTTCCTTCCTTCCTTCCTTCCTTCCTTCCTTCCTTCCTTCCTTCCTTCCTTCCTTCCTTCCTTCCTTCCTCCTCTCCCCCTGCCCCTTTTACCCCACCCCTTTATCCAAAGCCCACTGCCACGAGCTTATTCTAGGAGATCAGGGACTTACTTGTACCAATTTCCATGCCAAGCATGGAATTTACTAACAAAACTTTGTAAGCTTGTGAGGACCCTTTGATTTTTGTTGTTCCTTTTGACCATGAGCACCTACGAATCTTGTGTTTTCCCTTCCCCTCAAGGACGGGGCAACACACTTTCTGCAAGTGAAATGTTGAATACTTTAAAAAATCACTCCTCATTTGGATTATAGAACAGAAGCAAGGTTGAATAATGATCAGCAAAGTTCATTGACTTGAAAAAAATAATTAACAAGCTCTGGGGCAGATACAGTCATGGTAGTGACAAAATGATCACTGTTTCATCCAATTAAAATATTAATATTTTTAATGAAGGGCAGAAATATTATATAATTGAATAGAATAGTTTGTTAATTTGGGATTTTACTGGTAGTGATATTTCACAGCTTTTCTTTCTGACATTTGGCAACTAGATTCAATTAACACAGTTTTCAGGAAAAGTAAGAACCTCTTTCACCATACAAACATTTGAAGAAGATTAGGGGGTTTTGTTTGGTTGGTTGGTTGGTTTGCTTTTAAAGCCAGACTTGATATTTCTTAAGTGGAATGTAATTAAAACTTAATGTTTAATGCCATATGAATTTTCCATGTTATGCAAACATGAGGCAACACATATTTATTTACATCTTTAAGATTCAATTACAAATTTGCGATACACATTTTACTCCAAAAGTCTGAACTAACTAATGTAGGTCACTGAAACTACTGAGAGTAAAAGCAGCATGCTATTTGTGCTATGAATTTAATAGAAAAAATGTACCCTCGTAAGTATTTTTTGGGTGACATTTTAATATATTCGTCCTACTCCTTTGTTTTATTCTTCCACTTGTAGGGCATATTATTTGAAATTACTTATATCTTTAACATACTGAAAGTGGTACCAGATGAATGTTCATGAGAGTGAAGAAGCAGCTGAATTTACATGAAGACAAAAAGTCAGACACATCTGCATTTTGTCACATGATTATGGACGCCACACAAATGACAAATGGGTGTGCAGTTAGTTCTTTGATGGCCTAATACCCACCTGTCATCATTATCATATATAGACTATTGTGAAGGTTTTATTAACACTTACCAGATTTGGCTTCAGCTATAGGGGACTGAAGAAATATGCTAGGATTTTGCCTGCATCCTTTTACACTGCTTGGCCACATAATCACTGAGTCTATACACTCCATATTTTTCCATGTACTTTTCTCTGTGCTGTCATTCTTTGCTATTCCTTAGACTCTTTGGTAAAAGGATAATAGCCTTTTCACTGTTCCTGGATACTGACGTTGTAAACTGAATGGGATCCCTGAAAATCAGGGAAATGCAAATAATAATAGATGGAATAGCATTTTTAGTAAGTAGAAATGTATTTTTATATATAAATGTTGATTCTCATAATTTAGTCATGCTTAAAAATATTTGCCTTATGCCAATGGAGGCAGACATTCTCTATATGCCTTGAAGCAAAAAGTCACAGATTAATCTTTCAATCTCATTATTTTATTGACCCTAATCACTCAGTGCAATCTCTGCACCCACAGTGCTGTTTGTGATCTAAACAGCAGATTCTCCTTTTAGTAATGACTGAAGTCTCAATTTTCTCACTGCCAGGTTCAAGACGGGGATTAGTTGTGCTGGTTTTTATGTGAGATTAGTTTACACCTTGATGGTCCCATTGTATGAATACAAAACCATTATTTGTGGTGCTCTGAACATATAGAAACTTCGGTCAGGACCAGAATTCTGCATGGTGATGGAGATACGAGATTTTCAGTGTTGTAGTTAATTTAAATATCTCTAATATCCTCATATTTGTAAAATCTGCTTGCAGCAGGAAATACTTTACTTCAAATGCAGTGGACCCAGTCCACACCTCACATCTCAATTTTTATTCATTCCTTCTTACAATAATTGATTTTCTCCAGTATTCTCAATGCATTTAGATGTAAGTAAGTAGTATTCTTTGCTTGGAAGGGAGCTGTTATAGTGAATGATGAGATAAAATGCTAAATAATATTTCTACATTATTTCAGTATTACAGCAGGGAAATTCATCAGAAAGATGTCACATTTCTGTTATTTAAGATCACCTTTTCTAAGAGTCTTAACAATTTGAAATCAGTACTCTCCCAAGAAAGATACACAGAAACAGCTGAAATCTCTTTTTTGGTAGGTATTTGTTTATTTATTTTGTTTTTGGGAAATAATTGGTGAACTCCCATAAAGCAAATCTTGTGGGCATGGGTGACCTATTTTTGCATAGCTTTGGAAATGAAGGTCATTGTTTCACCTTTAAGATCACCTGAAAGTCTAATTTTTCTAAATTAATATTATTTCTATTAACAGCTTTAAGATAATTTTTTTATTATTATTATTTAGCACTGAGAAGCATAAGATATCACAAACATTCTTGTTAAGGAATAAAAAATAAACCAGGAAATCTGTAATGAAACATCAAAGTAACTACAATATCAGACAAGGGATGTTCTGCAAACTCTTTTTGCTGAAGAAGCAGGAAGTATACCTTTAACTGGATATCTTGACTAATTTTACTCAACTGCCTTCTTTCTAGACAGAATATGGTTCTGATATTTCAAAGTGTCTGCAAAAAATCTTGAAAAAATCATGAATCTTGTTACTCAATATAGGGTAATGAATATCATGTCTCATAAAATCATGGGGAATGCATCTAAAAGACTGGAAAAGTTGTGCAATTATGCAGATTTCTGCAGCAAGGAGCAAGTCATATTGTGGTTCTGCTATGCATGTATTTTGCTATGAAGATGATTTTTATAATGCAAATACTGACCTTTTTGGTTTTCTGGTTTAATTGAACAGTCTGAAATATAGTTGTCCTAGGTCCACAAAATTATAATGACTTCATCTCTTTTCTTCCCCTATTTTCTTAATAAAATAGGGGTTTGGGTCAAAATCCAATTTACACCTTTTTAAAATTTCACATACTGGGTGTTATTTCAAGATACACCAACAGTTTTAGAATGTAAAAGAAAATGGTTTTTATTTTAAAACTGAGTTTTGAACATATCAGCTTAACGTGAAAAGGATGAATGAATTGTTATACCTCATTCAGATACCAGGTTTTTTTTGCCAGTCATACTAACTGTAAATACTTATCTGTATATCAGTAGAAGTAATTAAAGATTATTAATTCTTTGATGCTCACTAATATATGTTACATTACTGTTGCAAATAAGACTAATGTTTGAACCAGGACTATGCTAATTAATATAAAAAGAAGAAAAAATTTTGATACTAAGGGAATATGACTTGTCTTTATTAGGATGAGAAAAACAGTACTTTGATTTGTTTTCATATGTACTATCATGAGACTGATTCCTTTAACCACTGACAAAACTATTACAACAAGCAGGACATAAAGTATTAAGTTAATTGACAATTATCTGCTTTCTTTCTAGTGGACCCCCCTTGAATGCAAAGGTATCAGGCCTGGCTTCTGAAAATCTGGAAGGTTTATAGAGATAAGAACAAAAATTAAATTGGTATATGGAACCAGTGAGAGAGCAGTTAAAATAACAATTGGTATTTGGTTATAACAAATAAATAGTTTATTATGGTGAACATAATTGTAGCCTTTACCTCCTTGTGGGTCTGAAGTGTCAGGGGCAGGAGGATCACAGCTTATGACAGTCATTGTTCAAGACTATAATAGAAATATAATCTGCTAGAAATAAATGTGACATACTTCATGCCTGCACTTTAACCATATCTGATATAATAGTGAAATTCATTTCTTGCAATTCAGCAATAAAATTGGAAAGATTTAATTGAAGTAATTTAAGAAGTAGCTCAATTCTCTCAACCAAAATGTACAATACATTCGCTACACATAAGTTTTCAATACAAACCCTACAGGACTGAAAGGCACACAACTTGTAGGAGAGCCTTTACTTTTTCACTCACCTGCTTGAGGCCAGAGAGCACTGTAAGACATGTCAGTGAGCATTAAATGCAGTTCAGGTACTGTTTCAGATTGGGTAACTAAAATGCTTCCAAGAGTATCTTCTATACTTTTTCTAATCTGCTGACTTTATTTTTGATTTTGTGGAATTTTTATTCTTACATGATTCATACAAAGTTTAACTGCCAGAATATAAAATGGGCATCATCTAACTTTATCAGTTAAATTGTCAAAGCAGTGCACGGGGACTTACACTCACCAATGCTACTAACAATAATGATGTCAGACAGGAAACCCCTTGTTTATGGCTTTAAAGATAGTATTTTTCTTGTTGTTCACAAAGTTACGGAGTCTTTACAAACTAAATGACATTTGAAAATGATGCATAAATTATTACAGAAAGAGGAAAGCATGTTAGATGCTTGATTTAAATTAGGATTGATAAAAAAATTTTTAAAACCAAGTCAAACTATAATAATAGGCTAACAAGGGGAAGGAGATTTTATCCTTAGAAGTGTTAGTAATGGTATTTCCTCTTATTAACTTAGTTATGAGAGTCAGTGAATAATTTATATCATGAGTGACCTATGAAGGTCAAATCCCTTGCTGAAATAAGGGCCAACTGTTGTAGACATTGTGCAGGGTTGTCTTTTGTCAGGTTTAAGTATCATCCAGCATGACACTGCTCTGGGCACCTGCTCCACTCTTAATTATCCTCATGGTGAAAATTTGTTTTCTAATATCTGATGAGAATTTCTTCCCCTGTAACCTGTGTCTGTTTTCTCTTCCCCTTTTACTGTACCCTTCAGAACTGTTTGGGTCTGTTTCTTGTCCACCTTTCCATTTAGAATATGGATACAGCCATAAGATCCTTCTTAAACCTCTTCTTAAGGCAGAATAAACCAATTTTTCTCAGGCTCTACTCACGCACCCTGTGTTTTAGCCCTGTAATTTTGTGGACTTCTCACTATATGTCAGTTTCTTTCTGTACTGGGTGCTAAGTCATAGTCCACAATGGGTAGAAAAAGTTACACATTTAAGGCTTGAGATCTCCCTCTGTTATTAGAAATGGGATTGATATGGACAGAGAAGAAATGTCTAATGAAATTGTTAAACCACTACCACTACATGCAAGAAAATGTCTAAGCCTGTATGTGTGCATGCATGCATGATTATGATTAAATGCATATATATGATAGAGAATTTGGCTGTGCATTGCTTTTATATAAATTCATATATTTTGTTTAAAATATTTATTTTCGATAGATAGAATAATTTTAATCAATGAAATTGAAATAGTTTCTCAAAATCCATAGGGAGATTGAATTAAAAATGTAAAACATAATATTCTGAAGAAAGAAATAGACAATATTTAATGAATCCCATTTCATCCAAAGCTTTTACAAAATTAGCCATTTGGAGCAGAAGACAGCATTTCTTAATCTTGCATTATTATGCACAAGGATTGCACAGTGATTACTTTATGATTGAAGACAATGAAAGACTTAATTTTGTACATGACTATCTCTACTCATTTCAATGCAGTGACTCATTTTCTTCATGGTTATGGAAAAAGGACAAAAAGGAAAGATGGTCTGTTTACTAGAGGTAGACAAATAAGTAGTTCATCCAATTTGAGAAAATCAAAATATACACAGGATATTACTTCAAATCTGGTTGTTTTTTGGAATAAAGGATAGAAGAGCAGAGCGAATTAATTTATTTATTTTTTAAGCTTATATGATTACAGGGGGAAAATGTTGTTGAAATATTCAAAGCTTGAAATCAGTTTTTGCAATGTCTTTAATATTTTCTGATGTTCTGGTGTTTCACAGGAATGATTTGTGAGTTCTCACTGAGTTGTCATGAATTTAAATCTAAGCTTCTTCATATGGTATTAGAAAACTCTAGAGTTACAATAACAACCTCTACCAACCTCTATCAATCTAGTGAGGACTTTTATAAAATAGGAAAATTTTATAATGACTATAACACTTGAATATTTTTCTGTCAGTTGTAATTTCTATGTTAGTTTAAGGAAGTATCCTTCAGGACAATACCACACAAATTGGCCAAATTCAGATTTTTATTCAGAAGCATCTTATTTTGTGTTTAAAAAATTAATCAAAAGTAATTTATCTCCTTTTAACAAGGTGTTGGGGTTTTTTGTTCCCTATATGAAAATATAATATCCAATTCATCCCCTTCTTCAAATCACTTGACTTCTGTAGGCGCTTTCCTCAGACCCTTTATAATGAATATTTCCAAAAAAGTAAATATCCTGGGTATTTAGTGGAAGTTTGAGTCTGCTCTTATAGGGAAACTGAAAATTGTTTGATATAACAATAAACCTTGAAAAGGCTGTTTCCTACAGTTCTTCGAACCTTCTGATTGAGTCTTTAAGAGGAACTAAAGGACAACTTTGGAAAAGAAGTAATTTGACGTATGGAAATTTGTGACCGACTGAGAACTTTGGTTTCCTGAAAACCACCATGATCAAATCAACCCAAGGAATTAACAAGTTCTATTTACCTAGCATCATCAGGGAATGAAGTGGGGCTTAGATTGTGTTTTTACAGACCACATGAAATAAATTTGCTTTCTAGTCCGCAAGAAGCTGAGAACAATCTATAGCTCACAAAGACCTAGTTAATCAGTGATACAGAGAAAGCAATTTCCCTCAAAGATGCTTTTGATTGATAGAAGATTATTCTGGGACAAATGCATTAGAACACTACATCTCCACAATTATGTAAGATACAGAACCAAGCCTTTTGAAAAGGCATTATAAGACCAGTCAGTTTTGTCATGAAACTGGGAATTATTTTTTATTTGCTTTACTTTGATAGGTTTTGCATTTTTAATTGGGTGGTGGTGGTACATGTGTTCTCCTGCTGTATTCACAGGGAAAGCTACATGTAAGAGGAGAGAAAACAGTACCAGTGTTTATACCAAAGAGAAAAAAATATAAAAGAAAAAAAGGGTTTTTTTATCTGTGATATATTAATTTCATGTAAAAGATTATTGTTAATTGGCCCAGACTCTGAAAGGTATATTTTGAATTAAACACTATGTGTTTTATCCTTGTCATAGGCTTCCTATGTGTTGTTCATGTCTGAGACAAAAATGTATATCAGAGTTTCTATAGAGTAATTGTCATTCTGCATTTCTAACCAAACAATTGTTAATGAAAGTAAGCAGATTGGTCAATATTCTCTGTGATAGAAAAATGTCCTTAGCCTCCAAGTCAAACATATTTTTGTTAACTAGAATACATTTTATCAGAGAAGAGATGAAAGTGGAGCTTATTTGGGGACCCAAATGTCTCTTCTGAGATTTCTGAGTATTGCAGTTTGTATGTCTGTTTGTTAAACTGCACATGAACCTGTTATTATTTAACCTGTCATAATACAGGTTATATAATACCTAGCTTGATACATGGTATTTCCCTTTTCACATTCTGGTGGTTGTGTGCGTCTTTCAATGTTTAAATGCAGACACTTTTAGAATAAATCAGGTGTGAATTATTCTGTAGAGAACAAGTAATATTTTCCCTTGTTCCCTCATCCTCCAAGAATCCATGATGAAGAATGATGATTTCTTTGTTATTGTTACTGGTTAACTTGATTATACGTTTCAAATCCACTTCAAATCCTGTGTAACAGTAGCTGCTTAGCACTTATAGTTTGTCTACCTTATGGGACTACCTAGTCAGATCTGAACAAATCACGAGCTGAATATCTGGAGTCCACATTTTTAACCTAACAAGTATTTTATATATAGCAAAACTCTTAGAAATATTTTAAAGATAAATCCATAGCTCAAAATCAAATAATAATTAAAACTCTAAAATATATCTGTGCTGAGATTAGAGAAATTAAGTTATATATAAACTAACTAGAAACTGCCTCGCTCATTTACTAGAAACTGTTGAAATTATTAACACAGACATCAGCAAGATCTAGTGTCTTTTTCCAGGAGACATTTATTTCTTATTTCAGATACGATATTAATCTTAATTCCAGAAAAGCTGATGAGAGAAGAAATAATTTCCTTAGCAGAGTTGTACTTGAATAATGTCTTGTAAATACACCATGGGGTCATTCACTAGATGTTATGAGGGAAAAGATTCTGAATAGCTGGTCATTAAGTAAGCATCATTATTCTGCACACAGAGTGAGACAGTTATTCTCTGGAAAAAGTAGTGCATGATCATGTAATTAAAACCTAGCTTACGGTGCACACACGAGGTGGAAAATCAAAGGTTATTTCAACCCCTAGTTCTACAATTCTTAATTCTCAGCATTTGATGATGAATTCTTAATAATGATTTTATAGCATGGTTAACATCTGTGGAATAATCTTATTACAACCTTCTCAAAAATTTCTGTTTTTTAATTTGAAACTTTCCAATATATCTTTTAATTCATGCAATTTTTCTAATTAATATAATGCGTATTTTGCCCAGCTGTTGCAAGAATGTCCTCTAAAGGAAAAAAAAACAACTGAAACAGACAAACTAAAAAAGTCCTATTAAATATGTTACAGTGATTATCTTTTGATTTTAGGGAATACAGAATGCAATGTTATTGATTTTGAAAACAAAGCAAATTGGTTTCCTGATTACTAATACAACGTAAAGAAATTAGCCAATTATTCAGCTTGATAATCTATTTCCTTTACTTGGCAGCCAGGATTGCTCTCTGCTTTTCACATTACACAAGGGCCTTAGAATTATTTCGTACCAAATACTTCCTTTTATGCAAATTGTATAGTGAAGCTGCCATCTCTACAAGAGTACACAAGTTAAAAAATATGGAGCTATGTACTATTAGTCTGTTATGTATAAGGTACTGTGTATCTAACCACCATCAGAGAGTGGTTGTAGACTCCAAAAAATCCATTTGATCTTTGGTTTGGACACAGGTCATCTAAAAGCAAACATAGACAAGGATTTAAACAACAGGCTGTGACTTTACTAGCTTAATGTATATCACAATTTCAGTGGGCCTAGTGTTGGGAGACTAAAATTTCTCTTTCTCTCTGACAGTGACTGAAGCAGTGATTACAGGTGGGAGTGCAGGTTCATTTTCTTTTTTGGACTCAGGTCCCAGATTTTGGCCACAAACCATAAAGAACTAATATGCAACAAAAACACCAGAACTGACATTTCTGCTCTTTAACAACACTCCACCACTGGGATTCATGAAGGTGGGAGAATAGTCACTAGTTTCTTATAGTTGGTGTAATGGGAATATTTCCTTCTTTAATCCACAAAAGGCAGCAATCAAGCAGATCTGCTGTGCCTTTGTGAACATCCTCCAAAACTTCATTTTCCTGAGAAAGATGAACTTGGCAGCTAGAGCAAGACAATCCAAAAATCTGATAAAAAGGGAACAAGGAAAGTTAGTGGTTATTTAATGCTGGTTTCCTTTTATATGTTTTTTGGGGAAGAAAACTTTTTGTTAAACTGGAATTTTGCAGGTATGTCCCAGTCCATGTACCTTGTTCCTTACATGATACTGGTGATCCACAATGTGGTCAAGCATTCCTAGACTTTGGTCAGATGTATATTTTCTGAAAAGGATAAGGAGTTTGTAGAACCCTATTTAAGCATAGCCTGTATAGGATATGCACTTCAGTATTAAGTGACAATGTTAGGTTGATCTATAAACTGATTCTAGTCTGTGCTTTCTTTCTCATCTGACTGGTCTGCAACTTATTTTCTTAGTTTGAAATTCAAACTAAAAGATACCCAGTCACATCACAAAAGACAAGTCATTTTTGGGGGCTTTTTTTTTGCTACAGAAAAATTTCTTTGAGGTAGATGTCATAAAACTCAGATGTTTCTGTCCACTGAATATCATGTGCATTGATCTCCAGTAGCCATGATGGAAACAAAAAGGAAATCTACCTATACAGAACTAAAAAGAGAAAATCATCTGGCACAATTTTCTCATAATGTTTACTACCCTAACTAAAGAAAAAATTCAAAATCGGTAATTTAATATATCACAGTTTAAAGTATGTTTTCTTTTTAAGATATTGTGATATTTTATGATAATATGACACTTTTATATAATTTTGATGGTTGTTTATATTGAAAAGACTTTTAAAGCCTATACTTCCACCAGTGACAGTATGCCCCAAATATCTTTGTTCTATTATAATTTGAAAGAAGTGCAGAGTAGCACAGACTTTTATTTTGAACAGTTTGTAATCAATAATCCAGAGTCGAGTAATTAGAAAATTTTACCAGCTTCTATTTCAATTCAGAGTGCTGTTTGTTACAGAGTGTGGTGGTGGGGGGCAGATAGAAATAGATGGTTTTGAGCATCTTCAAGTGTGTATTTCACTTCTGATCACAATTTTACAGTGTCACGTATTACTTGATAAAGTATGTAGAAAGACTTAAAAAATCTGGAAATGTTTGATTTAGTATATGACTGTGACTTTTTCTCAATATTACAGCTATTTTCTTCAAAAACTAAAAGTTAGAAATAAACAAACAAACAAAAAACCTCCAAAACAAAACAAAACCAAACCA
>QWTY01032571.1:9687-20023 GCA_008033365.1 Pseudorectes ferrugineus | reverse complement strand
TGTTCCAGTGCCTTACCCCTCTCATTAGTTACTGTTAAATAACATTATCTTCCTTTTTACATTTTTTGTTTGTTGTTGCTGTTGCCATGTTGTACAACAGGAAGACCCTATTCAGAGGGATCATGACTTTGGTTTGCACGTTTCCGAGGCATACACTGAGCAATCTTAACTCTTCTATTATTTTGCTTATAAATCCAGAAACTAGCATATTAGAACAACTTACATGACACCTTTGTAATGTTATGAACCTGATTAGGTTTAAAAGCACAAAAGTAGTGATAAAAATCAACTACAGATCCTCAAGTCTACACTTCTGACTCCAGTTGTGTCACAGTTGTAACCATAGGGTTGGCAAATTAATCATCAAATAAAGGCAAGTAATAGCTGAAACATAAGAAATAGTATTTTGTGTGACCCTGCAATTTATTCCTAATTATTCTTTGCTTGAATGTCAAAAATGCTTATTCATCTGGGGCAAGTGTTTCAGGTTTGCCCCTTTTTACAAAATAAAAGAACAGCTAACAGCTAAACAATGACACCACATAACAAGAGCACCCAAAGATATAGTTGTACACTTTTTCAATAGAAGGATCAATACAGGCTTCTGAGAGCAGATCATGCCAGTGTGCAGCACCCATCATTCTCTCCCTTTAGATTATGAGGTTATCAATGAAACTGTCAGTCACAGCAGCACAGTTAATATTCAGGAGCCACAGTTGCATTCCCAAACTGTCCACAAACCCAAGAAACTGCCAGGGAAGAAGGGAAAATGACTGTGAGTCTAAATGCCACCAGACTAAAGTGGCAGACCTTGATCCACTCTCATGGGTATCTCTGACAGACTTCCTACATTCCCCAGAGAAAGCAGATTTTGCTCAAATTCCCTTCAATAAAAAATGTGGATAACATTGTTTAAGTCAGGAGTATTTAGAAAATTAAATGCATAGATAATTTTGTTACATACTGAGTTATCTCTGTGATGAAAACCATTACAAATTCCTTTTGAAAAGGGAAAAATGTGAGATTGTATATCTTATGCACTAGTGCCTTGAAAAGCGATTTCTAGCTCTACTGCACTTTTTGGGTTGTTTTCAAGCACCAGGCTTCATTTCAGAGGCTGGTTATTCATAAAAAAGCCTTCATAATTTATCACCGATTTACTATTAGTAAAGTTTAGTCCCATATCTATATCTAAAGAACTGAAAAGGCCTGATGAGGACTTAGATGTTACTTGAAGGCTGGGAATTTAGTTACAGCACTAACTTAATTGTAAATGATAGTAAACTGTGAGTAAAAGGTGTTATAGCCACGCTTGAAAAAGCTAGTTTTTCCTTTCTCTTTAGCTGTGGCTGTTTTGGTGCTCACAATCTGTGACTGTTGACAACAAAGGAATACATTCTGCATCTACTCCTTTGACTGTGGAGCTTTATTTTTTAGTGGAAATCAATGGCTTTTGCCTTATAACACAGAAAGAGATCTCAACATCATTTGTGGTAGCTTAAGCATGTAATTTCTGTTACTGTTAAGGGGAACTTCACATCTAATCTACCATGCACATCTCTAAAAAGTTACTTCAGTACATCCTCTCTTTTTTCAGGACGTGCCATTTGTGATATTGCTTGTCACAGGGAGTTGGTACGCAATTTTACTTTTTTTGTTACAAGCAGCAGCCATTGACATTTCTCTACCTAATTCATGTCACCATTATAAATAGTTACATTTGGAACTATTACGTGAACATACTATTTATACAAGAGAAGATGAGGAATGAAAGCCAATATTTTCCTGTGAAGGATGCAAAACCAGAAGAACATTTTTCTCTTAAACAGATGGGATCAATCAGTATAGGTTAATGTGTATTTTCAGTAAAGCCTGTCCTTATTTTACCCTGTGGAACCCTCTTTTAGCTGATTTCAGCAACATGAACTGCATTTTGAGGACACCTGAAAAGTAGACAGACAGCCTTATAGAAGCCAGATATTCCTTGTTTCAGGTTATTAGGTATCCACAGATTTACAACTTTTCCTCACACAGTTCTTAATTTTCAAAGCCTGTAGTTAAAAATTTCTGCTCTTCCATTTGCATACTGACTTTTCACTACAATTTTACTGGTAGTTCACCAACTCAAATATGTCTTTGGCCATTCCTAGCAGATTGTTCTTTTAATCTGATGGAGCAATAAAATTGTTTTCCAGCCTCACTTCAGTTTTGAGGAAATGAGCTGCAGTTCCCAAAGAATATGCTCAGTAAAAATCACCTTAATTGACACCATGGTATATTGGCAGCCTTCCTTAGAGAGGCCAAGCGCTATCTGACCTGAGTCAGATTCTCACTAGAGAGAATGACTCTAGAAAATTGTATTATGTACCATGGGATAATTCTAAAGCTCTCCTTTTTTTCTCCCAATTCATTCACCCCCATTAAAAATTCATTACAATACATATTAAGTGATTATTCTTTCAGAAAGAAAAAGCACTGGCTTTTCAGATGCAAGTGTAGCTATTATAAGGGCAAGAAACTGTTTTATATTCAAAAGATATTTGCAGTTACATACCGAGTTTAATCTAATTTAGGTAGCTAAGCATTAGCTGTTACAGTTCAAACTAATTACCTTAGGCTCCTAAATATGTGTGTTGAATCATCCTTGGGAATTACTACTGACCAAAACAAATTTTTAGGTGCCCAAATTAGATAAGAAAAATCCTATGCAGTTTGTTTAGACTGTTAAGTGCTGATAGCCATAGGTCAGTTCCCCAGTGTCCCAAAGCACTGGGGCATGGGACAAACCTGGTGCTGATACTGTTTAGATAAATTTGCATGCGCTGACATGACATGACTGTGCAGAGTGTTAATGCATTCTGTCTCTCAGGTGGCTTACTAGCCTGTAGGCAAATTCCTGCACTTCCAACACATTTACTTTGGGACCAGAACTGGATTGCACTATCCTGGTTTGGGTTGTAGGTGGAGTTAGTCCTATTGAAAAAGCTGTATAATTTGATCCCATCTGGGCAGTGAACTAGGTGTAAAGGCAGCTTTGTTTGAGCATACAGACAGTTATAAAAATATCTAGCTTTTATTTGAATACACATGAGGACTTCTGGGAGCCCATTTAAGACTGCATTGAATGTAGACATTACAATTTTCCTTACTGCTTGGATCCAGATCTTTCTTTCAAGTATTTCAGTGAAAGCTTTCTATATTGATGAAAGCATATTCTTGCCCATGTCAGGAGAGAGTTTGTCAGGAGATTAGGGATTGGGTTCTTGTATATCCAGCCTGAAAATAACTTTTGCAGCCAAGCATTTCAAATTGATTTGGCTGTTTCACTATTCCCCTGTTTTTATATACTAACATTTGCAAGCAATGAAAATAATCCTTTTTATTTTTTTTTTACTATGCTTCTTTCTCTTCAGGACATGAAATATAATGTGTTTGTTTTGTTTTGTTTTAAAAATCCCCCCCACATCTCCCCCCAAACCAGCAGAGAAGGACCAGAGTACCAGAGTAATGAAAACACAGTTTTACCCTTGTCTTCAAAATATCATCCAGGCCCCTGGCTGAACCTTTATCATCTGTGTTGAAAGCATGGAGATTATCAGACTGGTCAGTCTGTCTGTGTAGAATATTCCTGGTAGGAAAGATTTTGGGGATACTCTATTTACTCCACACATCTAGGTCCTGACAGGAAGATATTCCAAACTGTGGGAGAGTTCTTTTAAATAACAAATTATTTTAACAACTCTTAGGCCCAACTAGTATCTTTCCTTCCTCACTCCCCTGAACTCTTTGTTTTCCTCTTCTTTCCTGAGCAAGGCTTCTGACTGTGTCTCAATGCCCCTTTAGCCCTCCAAATCTCAACTAACTACTGCTCAAATCTGAATTTTAGCTCCTCAGTCCTAAAGTCTGTCCCATCTTCATTGCTCCCTTACGTTTTCAGGATCTCTCCCATCTTATCAATTCCTGTTTTTCTTCTGTTCCCTGTTTTTCAGCAGCCCCCAAGAACTGCTGGCCTCTTACTGCAACCTTTTGACCTTGACTTCAGCTATTAGTGAATACTGTTCACGTGCGGACTGAGCTTTTCTGTTCTTCCCTGACAGCCAGATGGGAGAGCAGAAGCAAATAATGACAGCCGTTGCTCAGCAGAACCAACATTTTCCCTTTCCATAAGAGGAAGTTCCCATCCTTTCTCCTTCCTTCACCATCTCCACATCGTAGTTTGGGTTCCTCTCTTTGCTTTGCTGCACAGATGATCAGAGCATCATTAGCCAAATGAGCTACAACAGCATTATCTGCAGATCTTAGCCAGGGTAGAACTGCAGCAATATTCCTCTTATGCAGGCACCAGAACTCAGTTGCTTATGCTCCTTATTTGATTGTTGCAATAATCCCTACCCTGCCTTTCACTTTGGCAGAGTAACACTCTGGAAATTATTTCCCAGGTGTAATACAGGGGCTTAGCACAGGCTAAGTACACACCTGAAATGCATCCAGATTGCTGGGGAGGGGGCTAAGAGGCTTTCACGGAATGGACACAACCAAGTTGTGACAGCTGGGGACAAAAGAGGAGGGACTGGCATTATTTTCTTTAGTATTGCAGATATAGTGAAAATTCTTTACTTTCACTGTTCCAGCTCTCTTCTAAAATCATTCCAGTGATATCTTTGCACTTACATGTGCAATGCCAAACTGTCCTGTGGATGGACACCAATGTGGTTCTCAGGGGAGCTCTGCCAGTGCCAAAACTGTAAGTTACAGTAGAGCTATTCACCATTCAGTGTTTTTTCTGAAGCCTGGATTCATGTGACTGTGTCAGAATCTCAGTGTTCATTAATAAATTAATAGGTTGCCAGAAAAACTTGAAAATATGGCTCTTGAGCTCCTAGTCTTAGAACACAGTGTCTAGACTATACAAATAAGAAAAAAAGAGAACATTTCCAATAAGAACAAAAAGTGTTTCATAGGTAATTTTGATTTTTTTATGACTTAAAATATTAGTAAAGATTTGTACCAACAAAATTCACTAGATTTCTGCCATGTGTTTTAACTTGCCATTCAAGCACATGTCCAAAGCACTGCTGACTCAACCAACATATTGGCATGTTTGTTCTTCTGGAGTTAAGATTAGATTGTTTTCTGTACTTCAGCTGCCCAATATAGTAATTTGACCCACCTGCTCAATTGCGTTCATACTAAAACAATTTGTTCTGCTAGGAAATCCCATATTACCCACTGTTTCAGGCATCAGAGCTTTGGAATAGAACAATTTTTTCTGTGGGGTGTGTTTGATATTTACTCTGTTGCACTTTTTCACTTCTGTCACTTTCAGAAGATAAGCTGATATTTATTTTTTTCTCTCAAGTGGCATTTGTTTGGGTTTTTTATTTTTTTGGTGACAATGACTGGCATTTCTGAGCTGAGGTTTTTGACTACTCTTTAGAATTATTTCAGGCATGGGAAGTCTGTACATTGTCACCTTAGTCCTTCCTCTTTTCACCTTCTTTTTGTGGATAATCAGCATGTTCTCAGGGGTGCATCTGTATACAACAACCAGGTTTTCCCGACAACAAGCCTGTGTGAAGTCAAGGGAAGCTTGATTCAAACAGGATCCAGTCTACATCTGCTAACATAGATGGCTTACAGCACTGTCACTCATTCTGTTAGAATAGTACTCAAGTGTTATACCCACAGATCTTGTTTATTTATACTTATAGAAAAAAAATTTGCATTGCCTAAATTACTTTTTCTGTCATGAATCACATGTTAATAAGGACCATTTTTTATGTAACTACAGAAATAAAACAAAATTGCTATAAGGCACTTTATATTTGAGTGAAAAGGAAGATACATAAGACTCAGGTTTTGCTCACCTCACCTGTAAATATGAATGTAAATTACATCAGATAAATCAGATAATTTTCAGATAAATATGGAGGAAAATACTGAATATTTGCATGCCTTTGAGGGATGTGCGTGAGAGACAGAGAACACTATGCACTTCATGTATTTAGCAGGTGGGAATCCTCATGCCTTGGCTCTTTTTCCCCTATGGGAAACAGAATCTCGAGCCTAGTTATCTCTCAAAATGGTATTTAAGACAATTTTTAAAACAGACAGGAGAACTAAGATGCTGTCTAAGGTGAGTAGGGGGAAGTGAACTCTTGACCTTCCTCAATCTAACAAGGTCTCAGTAATCTTCTAAATTCTTGCTATGCAAAGATTAGAAACAGAGTTTACAGCTTATTTAGACAGGAAACTTCATTTTTAGGTGTCTTGTTTGGTGAGTCTCAACACATTCATCCTACCTCTCTCAGTTCCTTTTGCAAAATATCCTGATATTATATACATGTATGATGTGTCTGTCAGGGACTGACTCAAGCATCTACACAATCGTTTTCAAAGCAATCTTATACTGCTTCTCCACAGATAGCAATGTAAAGGAATTGTGATAAGAGTAAGCAAATAGTGTTGAATCTTCTTAGCTTGCACTTATTTCCCTTATGCAACATACTCCAGTTTCCTGGGATATTGCATCTTCTAAATGGGTCTCATGCTACTGACAGATCTCTCAGACAATCAAGATAGAAGGATGATTTCCCATGCTTTCCTGAGTGGTTCTAGAAAATGTGCATTCTACTCTCTGTTTAGCAGAACCGAAAGGGATTCATGATGGTAACAGTCACAGTGAAAAATGGGTCAGATACATCCTGAGTGCAACACCACTGATTCACTGTCTCTCATCTGCTTACAAAGGAATAATGCCCTTCAGATAGGATCAGCTTGGAAAGAGGTCAGAACAATGTGGATGGTAATATAACCAATAAATACTTTATGATAATTGTACAATAATTTGTGGGTGCCTAAGAGAAGAATTTAAACTGTCATTATCAGATTCTCTCACCAGATGGTTTAGAACACCTACTTCCCCTGAAATGGAAAGAGTTAGGCCCAGGAAAATATATCAGAACCAACTTAGAATAGCTACTGTTGGCATCTAGCACAGCTGGAAATAACTTACGCTTCCCAGGCAGCAGTACAGAGCTAAGTTGAAATGAACTAACTTTGCTCTTTGGAGCAGAGAAGCTGTTTTTCCATGTTAAGAGGTGCTCCATGTTGCTAAGGCCAGATGGCTTCTAGTATGTGACCTGGTTCTTTTGAAGCAAGCTCTCTATTCTCATGAGGGGCATTCCTGGGGGAACTGATCTGTGTCCAAGCAAGAGAATCCAGTGACATGTTTGTTAACTACAGACATATGGATCATAAGTATTTCCTTCTGTTGCCAAACAGTGCCTCAGTCAGAAGTGCTCAGATCTATTGGGAAAATATAAAACCCTTTGGCTGTGTGGCAGCTTAGATTGTGCTCTCAGACTCCAGAAAATGTGATTCATGCTTCCCTGTGTCTATACATAAAAGACTGTTTAGGCCTGTGTCTGGTACTTGATATCTGGTCTTCAGGGAAAACTCGGGTAGTACTCAGATTAGACTTCTGGCATCCCATTCCATGGAATTTAGCATGAAATCTAAACCTGAATAGAAGAATTTCCAAATCTAGCTTTGTTCACATGAAAGACAGTCATTTAGTCAATACTTTTGTTTTCTTAAAGACAGCAAGTCAAAGTGCTTGAAAATAACCTCCTCGTCACCCATCCTTCCCTCCTGATTCCTGAAATAACAGTGAATGGAAGTTCTTGAAAGCAGTATCATTTCACACCAACTGAATCCCTATTTTCTGAAAATGTTGTATGATAATTTTTGAATAACTTGTTACTTTAAAATACTTTATATGCATTTGTGTGAGTTTGATCGCTTCTACTTCTAAAAGGCTGTCAAGAAGACCTGACTGATCTAATGTAGGGTTAGAAAGGGGAGAAGGAATTGTTAGCAGTCCTTTGCTGTCTGTCTGGGCTGAACACTCTTTAAGAGAGAAGATTGAAGAAGAGCCCTACCAGGTGCTCAGTGTGTGATTTTACTCTTTGAAGGTAGGACAATCAGCAGCTGCCACTTCCTTGTAATCCTGAAACACAGAGAGAAGCCACTGAGACTGTACTTTTTTTGTAAAAGGACTAAACTTCAGCTTTTAAAATTACTGGGGGAATTAGTCCCATATAACTGTTTATGATTATCTGCAATACCTTTACTTCAAGCTGTAGCCATGAAGCCATTAACAGAGTTTTCCTTGCCAATGGCTTTCTAGGAAAAAAAACAATTATAAAACTGAGGAACAGGAAGGGGAACAGGGAAATTTCTGTTTCTTTTAGGAAACAACACAAGTGGTAGAATTGTTTCCTGACCTCCTTTACAGTCCCTACTAGCTTGATTTTACCTCTGACAGATATACCAGAAGTCAATTAAATGATCTTACTATGACAGTCTTGTAACTTGTTAAAAAACAAAAGAGATTTTGATTTTCTTGTAATTATGCTATCATATCAGATAGGCAAAAGAGCTCTGAATAATTGTTACACAGTCTTTTAATATTAATTTTTTTGTTTATTTATGTGTTCATACATTTGTTATAATTCTTGCTAAGGTTATTTTGTTTGTTTGCTTATATGGAAATTATTTTGCTCAGACTCAGGCTTTCATTAGCAACACAGGATTCTAGTTTTCCTCTTGCAATTTTTTGTCAATAAGTTCAGAATAGAGCAATGAAAGGAATGATTGCTCGGCTGATTGTTGCGCTGCAGCTCACGTACACTGAAGCGTGAATAATTTAAACTGTGCTGGCTTGTCAGTATTGGATTTGTATGTGGTGTGAGGAGAGCACAGAGGGAGGTGTCAGATAAATCACACAGCAGAAAAGAAGCAAAAAAAAAAAAAAACTCCCAAAAGGTTAGATCAAAGGTGAAGAGAAAAGGGTTCTATTGTGCGTACAGTGCAAAGAGAGACAGGAGGGTAAATCCCTTCCTTCTTGTCAAGGAACTGTTTTGGATAATCAGTAACTTTAAAACAAATTGCGTCAGCCTACAGCACTGTTCAGATCTTCTGGGACAAAAACGCTTTCTGAATTCAGTGGGAGTGAAACAATTTTGAAGGGTGCCTTTCAAAGTCATTACTTTCTTTTCTTCTGAAATGATTGTTTTATATAGTAACTGTTTAATAGGACATGGGAACAGAAAAAAAAAATCAGCTGAGCATTAGAAAAATAACACACTCAAGGTTAAAGATCAGTAATCTGTCCATTGTTATGATTAAAGACTGGGAAGAAAACTTTGTTATGTGCCCATTTCTAACCTTCTCTATTTCAAAAAAAGCTGCAAAATCTTCCACTTACAGAAGAATCGGGTGCAGTAAAAGGATTTCTGTGTAAGCATTTTACTGTGATTTTTATTTGTAGTCCAGGGAAAGCATAAATAATGTTGTTCTGTGGATCCAGCCAACCATCCTCTGCCCCCCGTGATGGGCAGCTTGCCTGTGTGAAAGCACAGTGACTGAAACTAACGTGCACATTTTACTACCAGCCTAAGGGATCGGCAGCGTCCCACAGAGTCATTCCTAGGGTTTCTCTGTGTACTGCAGGTGGCACAACTGAAAATAATTCCCCCCAAACAGCAGTTTTAAGTAGCTCAAGATGTTGATTTGCACATCAAGAGTTTTGGCCATTACACTTTCCTTTACTTACCCATCAATTTATCTTTGTTCTGATAGAGCCTGTCCTTTGCTCCATGCCTCAGAATCAAAATAGAGACAGCAACCCTGTCTTTGCCATGTTCTGTGACAGGGTTTCAGTGATTTTCAGTCCTCTTTATCTCAGAGCATCTGATTAACCTTAGTGCAGGGTCAGACCAGATTTGCGGGTTTGGCTATGCACTGGACATGACATCTTTACAAAAATAAAATACTATGAGGTACAAAACAAAGGTCTGTATAGCAATCACTGTAAATGCTGTTTTTTCCCAGTGGAAGAAATATTGTTATGCTTCTGTACAACTGATAAAAAACTATTTGGGGATTAGGAAAAAAACCCCAACAAACAAAAACCCAAATGTATTCCCTTATGGTCAATATTAAGTTCTGCTTACTTATAATAAAAATGTGTTGCTTAAATAAACATGAATGAGGAGGATAGGTTCAAAATTTTAGAAACCTGAAGGTGTTATGAAAACTGGAAAAGAGACCATTACATTTTTCGATGCAGTACCACAAAATAATGGTCCCAAGAGCCCCTGTTAAAAAGATACAAAAAGCATGTAATGGGGTAATATCTAAATGAAAGCCTGTTCAGAGAAATTTTCCCTCTTATCATCTGTGAGAGACTGGAAGAAATTATTCCTGGCTCAAAACAACCAAAGTGTGTGTGTGTGGGAGCGGGCAGGGCAAATTCCATGCTGGGGGGACA
>QWTY01032564.1:0-11219 GCA_008033365.1 Pseudorectes ferrugineus | reverse complement strand
TTGTATGTTTGCACTTTAGAGTACTACAGCAATGGATCAAACTGCACGCTGACATCACATGCTTTAGGTTTTGTACCATTGTGCTCCATTTGTACCTGTAAGAACATCTTAACACTTTCCAGCTTTGTTTCTAAATGTAGAAACACCATAATGCAGTAACATCTGACATCTGACTTAGTAATACACAAATAAATTTTCTGGTGTGTGAAAATCAGAAAGAGCTACAACTTCCCCCCATGTGGGAAAATTTGCATCTTCACATACAGATTTAAGTATAAATTAGGAACGGGAGCTGAAGAATGTCTGCTTCTATAACACTGCTGAGGAGTTATGTACTCTCTCTTAGTTAAGTTCATTTTTCATGAGATAATATTAATTAAAATAATAAATTTAAATAATTTCACTTTATTATAATTAAGAACTTCAAATATTTATTTTCCTGCAGATAAAAAATACCTTTTAAGAATCAAGAATGGTAGGTCAGATGCAAAAATGCTTATTCATCTGCCTGTGTTCGATCTTATTCCTGGCAGACACCCAAAGTGTATTTACGACTTACCAGTGGTGCCCTTTACATCTGCTGGAAAAAAAATTAAATATCCAAATCATTGACAAGAAAGATAAGCGTAAGAAAACAAGAAAGGAAGAAAGCAAGCAAGAAAGAAATAGTATCTTAATTATCAACCCGTTCAAAACAACTTTTAGTCATGGCTAAGGTATTACACATCTATTATTAATTATAATAATAGCTGTAAGTGAAGGTATGCATTAAGCCTTAATGCATTGAAACACATGCCTACTGTTGCCAGCTTTTTAATGTTTGTGATAGTTTACACTTCTCATGTCAGTGAGATTCTCTTGAGCAGGGACTGTGTCTGTAGGAATTCTGCATGTGGTCTCACAAAGTGCTTTGAACACTCCCATCATTATAACCATAATTCTGCGATTGTCTTCCATAGTAAACTTAATCCTGTGGCTGAGAGCACACTCAGCTCTTAAACTGAAAACAGACAATAAATACTAGAACTTGTTACAAGTCTGTGAAAGTATCTCTCTAAACTACATTTGGTTGTTGCAGTCTCTGAAATTATATAGCTTTTCCTGCAGAATCCTGTCTATCAACAGAGGCTATTTCTACACTGCATTTTGTCAATGCTGACTTCAACCTGAGTTTCATTGCCACAATGTACTTTGAGAAACTATTCTAGTGTAGATTTACAGCTTACTCAGGTTAGCGATACTACTTATCATATGTCTAAATATGCTGTATTCACAGTGTGAACAAAATGAGTGTACTATGCCTAGTTCAGAGACCATAATCTAGAGTGCTATAAATAAAATATCATATACTTTGTATGTAGGCAGAGGATAAACACACAAATTAGGACTGTGTGAACTGTTCTCTCAAGTTTAAATGGTCACAAAACAGCAAGGTGATGTCGCCATCAGAACATTTGCAGAGTAGACCTGGAATAAATTGGTAGAAGTCAATCTGGGCTCTGAATCAGGGAGACAAGGGCAGTTGTGCTACAGACATCCTCCAGACTGCAGCATGGAATAAAGCTGTGTGTGAGAGCTAACCTGCCCTGAATACTCTCTGCCATTGAACATCCTTAAATCAGTGTGGAATGTTATTTCTCATTGTTTTTTAGTATCATATTCTTGCCTTGTCAGTTTTAAAAGCAAATGAAAATTACGTAATTATTTTGTGAGTCATAGCCATGATGTCTTCAGTATTTGCACCATTCTGATTGAATGATACTTCTGTTTTTTTCACTTTTTTCTTACATACCTTTGGTTAGATCTTTACAGTCTTAACACATCATATCTATTGCCATTTTTTGCTTTATGATTTACTATTAATATTTAAAATGCACTTTTCTTTCCAGATCAACAAAGTAATTTGAAACGTCTAAAACCTTAGTTATACTTTTCTATTTAGTTAAAACTTGAGAAAAATAAAAATAATTTTGTGATGTCTTTACCAAAAATTGCTTTGTAGGATCCCTTTTTTCTTTTCCAAATCCAATGTGGATTCAGTGACTGCTTGACAAAGAAGCTTCTCTCAAACACTTGGCTGGACTTTGCTACTTGAATTTATTTGTCATCTCAAAATTCAAATTCTTTTATTGCTAGGCAATTCTTGGTAATATTTGTTTTCTAAAAGTATAGAGCCCTTCAGTTATACCCAATGCACTCTCACTAAAGCCCAGAGAAAATCTAATCAGATCACAGTAGAATTTAGTTTAGTCTCATTCAAAGCAACTAGGACTCAATATCCATAACTAATCCAGAGATAATTGACAGTTTCTGGTATGATCACTAGGAAGATAAAAATGAGAGAATTTTGTTCACCACATTTACAACACTTCCTCCCTCTTCTCCTGGTGGTACCAGGAGACAATGAGCAAAAAACAGAAGAAGTGCCTCAGAGCAATTTAATGCTTTTATTGCATTACAGATTTGTTTCTTTTCACTGATGTCATAATAAAACCAGCATTAGTTTTACAATCAAGACTTAATTCGTCCAAAATCAGCAGCAACTATACAATGTATTTTGGAAGGTACCAATGTGGGCTAAGTATTTTGAATATTCATTCAGTTTCCGTTTGGCTGTTTCATTCATCTAATCATTGTCACTAATCCACCTGAAATAGAACCACCATGACAAATATGGAATTGGGGATCTGCCAAGTTGACATCTGAGAGACTGCTGAGCTGAGGAAGAACTGTTGAGAAGAGGTCAGAGACAGCAGCATTCTTCCACTATCAAGTATCAATAAATAACATATTAAGGAGGAGAATATCTGTCAGCAGCTGTTCCTCTGACTATGTTTCTCAGTCTCTCCGTGTCTTTCTGCACCCTGGCCTGTATGATCCTGTCGACCTCTTCAACTGGGAATCAGTGCAGTAGTACAAAAATCTACTGAGCCCTGCCTTGCCATGTGTTTTTCTTTCCACCAAAAAGGCACTTTATGCATACAGAAAAGACTCAAGAATATGGGAAATTTCAAATACTATAAACTGCTCACATAATATGTATTCTTTGGAGGGATTTATACGATACTTCTGAAAGTTTAAATGCTAGCTATTATTATCTCAGCCAAAACAAAACCAATGTTTTTATGTATGAGTACAATCACATGGATTTTTCTTTATCTATACATAACAAATTATTTTCTTGTCCCCTCATCCTACCTATACTTTGAGCAAGTGATCTGCTTTTATTTATACTGTCTCCATCAAGCTTCAACTTACCCAGGTATTATTAATTAGAAAAAGTGCAAGACAATGAAATTACGTCCAGCATGCTCCTGCTGTCAAAAAATCAACCGGCTGTGATTGATTAATAGAAGATTGCATCTGATTTTGTGGTGCAAGTTTCTCCCTCAAAAAATTTAAAGTTGTTTAACATGTTTCTGTCAGCAAATCTTCTCAGCTGACAATCTTTATGGAACAGCCATCTGTTTTTAGGGATTATAAATACTTTATCAAAATATTTTTGACATGTTTCTCCTGAAAGATGATATCTTCTTTTCAATAGATTAATGTCTTAGGGGTAATTGCAATAGCTAAGTAGGCAGTCAGAAGATAAAGTTTAAGATTTATCTTATTTGCCAGCAAATGACATAGCCCATAGCCTCAGTCCATTTTTTATTGTCATAAGGGATATGAAAATATTATCGACACTTTCAGAGATGCTGTTGTTTTATTAACACACTTTAAGGTCATGTTAAATCAAAAATAAGTAGAATTTAAAATGGTTAATTCGAGGTTTCATCTTCCCTCTTATCCCTCCTTCTGATTTACCACATATTTGTTTATTTCTTGTCTTGATATTTTTCTCTCATTCCAAGAAGTATTAGAATTCAGATATTTTAGGCATCCATCTTACAGATGTGAGAGTAGTTGAGATTCTGTGAAGACTTTAGCTTTGCTGTCCTGCAGTTATCCACACGAATAAAACAATTATTATTTATCTTTTATTTTTCTACAGTGACCAGAAGCATTAGCTAAATCAGGATCCATTTTGCTAGACACAAAGTAAACAAAAATTCTTGACTTTAGATATTTGCTGAATCAGAGTGAAGACAGAACATGTAAATGGGTAGGTACCAACAGGGCCTAAGAAAAGTAGATGAGGAAGAAGAATGATTTTGCTTTAAACAATTGTATAAGCAGTTTGAATTTGTTACCGGAACGGGAGAAGGAATATCACGATGCCATCCATCCACTGTCAGGTGGATATTTTTTGTGAGAAAAATTTTGAAGGTGAGGTTAGTTATCACATTTTTTTAGAGTAAGTCTTATGTTAACTCTCCTGAAAGGTTTTACTTGCTTCCAGTTACTTTGTACCACAGGGACTTCAATTTTGCTGTTCTATATAATATATATCTCAAGACATGCGTATATTTAGGAGAAAAAACTTTTTCATTTGTGACTAGAAGGCATATAAAAATAGTGCTATCAAAGACTGGAGAGCATCTTTCAGAAGTAATAGTTTTCACTAGGTCATTTCTAATTTATCACTATTTTTTAATTTGTTTGATTTTCTTTTTATATTTTCCTCTCAACCTTTTCAATATGGAATACTGAAGCCTTTCATGCTGCTTGCCTCTTACATGCATTTATTGTTTTATGTATAACAATAAACATGCTTTGTATATAACAATAAAATGGTATCTGAAACTGAGAATATTTATTTTTTTCCCATTATTATTATTATTATCAGTAAATACTATCATTGTCTTTTAGAGAGACTATATTATGATCACACATATTTTTTGAAAGAATAAAAACTCCATTCCATAGCCTCCCTGACTTTAGTAACCTTTGTCCTTTGTTAATGGATATGATCCAATCCTGTGAATAAGATAACAATGTGCCTCACATCACTTACATGAGTAAAGCTTGGTGCACACAGAAATACTTGTAAAACTAAGATCTTTAAGTCAAGATTTTTAAAAGAATTTGTTTAGAGCATCTCAGAGGACTAACTTTATTGCTAGGTATATGGCATCAATGGCCTCCCAGGAATCTTGATGCCACTGTGGGATTTCAGTAGTTTCTTAATTTTATTAATAAAAAGTTTATTAATCTTTATTCTAAGTTTAAGTGCTGGTGCTGGAGTGCTTGGGAATGAAAGGAGAAACTCCTTGCATCTCTTTGCACAGATCAGTTTTACTGTATATTGAAAGCAACTGTACAATGGATGCAGCTCTGCTGACAAGAAAAGAAATATGTATGAAGAACAAAAGTACCTAATATTTCCTCTTTAAACTGTAGAAAAAATACCGATGAGAATAAATGACTGAAAAGGAGTTTGGAAATGTATTACACTTCCGAAAGGAAAGCTCACATTATAAAACTGTAAGTATAACTTTGGCTTCATGAATCTATTAGATTGAATGAGGCCATGATTTCCCCTCTTTTTTTTTAGTACACTGAATATGACCACATTCTGCTGAACAACAAATCCTTCCGTTTAACTCTGGCAGAACTGCAGCACAGCACTGAGAGGTGAGAAAGTGTCACACCACATGCCATGGGTCTGACCCTCTGCTTATTCTCTGTGACCTCTGAGTGTGCAGTGCTGTGAAAGCACTATATCCACCAGAATTTCTATAATGGGGTAGAAGTGCCACTGAGCTTTTGATTTCCTTAAGTTAGGCATTGCTTATGAGATTCAGTTTCTGACTGAACACCGTTTTCTTTATCTCATAAGCAGTGTTCCAGAGAGACAGACATTTGCCAGCGCTCCTTGTATGTACCCAGGTTTGAATTCAATGTATCTTTGGGTCATCTGAATAATATTTCTGAAGCTGAAACAGTATCCCTACAACACATTGCTTTCTAAACTTTTGAGCTTAGATCCAAACAATTTTAGCACAGTTTAGTGTGTTCCAAATATCTGTGACTGAAATCTAGTAAAAATAAAACCTTCTTTGGACAGACTTGCACACATAGAGAACAGCAAAGAAGGGTGTTCTAAATTGCCATATTTTTCATGCAGTCTTTGCACATGAAATGAATAAGTAGTTTGGCACCAGTAACCAGACAAAGTTTACAGCTTTGGTCATAGGGGGAGAAGAGGGCCAGAGGCAAATTTGTCCCTCTTTTGTTTCAGTCCCAGTGACGAGTGACTCTTGCTATAGAAAAACAAGAGTAACTACAGGGAAAAAATGACATAACGCTGGAAATTTTTGGAAAGGTTACAGCATAAATCTATAATATTTGAGCTCTGGCTACTGGATGCATTTTGTGGAGCTCTATTATACCATTCATAAGAGAATTGCTGCAAATTTGTGAAACAAGGATGTTTGTAACAATACACATAATTAATTTTGAACTGTGCCTGTACTCTGTGCCTATGTCTTGTTTCAAAACCAGACAAATTCAAGCAAGCTTGCAAGTTGCCTGGTAACAGGCAGCTGAGAGAAGGTGATGGAGACCAGAGAGAACTAAAGGTATTTACTTTTCTTCCATGTAGCTGACATTAGATAAATTAGCATTAGATCTTCACAGTTAAATTTAACTCTTGATATATTTGTATTAAGGCCCGTATTTTTTAAAAAAGAGTTTGAGTAGAGTTCAGAATTGGATGTAGAACCCCTTTCCACGGCAAATCAGAAACCAAGTAATTGGTAAAGGGCTTAATACTTCTGAATTCAACTTCAATTCATATGTGTTGTTGACCTCATACTTGTGCTGTGATGCTCAGGCATTATTTGAATGTAGGACTTTTAACAAAATGTTTCTGATACTATCTGTGCTAGAAACAATTGTAACTAAACAGGAATAATAAAGAGAATAAAGAAAACTAAAATTACGAACGTGCAATGCTACGAAAAATTGAACTGAAGTTCACAGGAGTTGATAAATTTTCTAAGTCTAAGAAGTGAATGTGGATTGAAAGAAGAGGGAAATGCTGTAATGTGGTGTGGTAACAGTAGCATCATTCACAAAATAAGGTAGGCAATTGCACTCTTCTATGCAATACTGAGTAGGTCTCATCTGAAATATTACAGTAATCTTTGGCCTTTCCATTTCAAAAGCTTTATCAATAAAATGGAGTAATTATTTTAAGGAGATAAACAGGATTAAGATTTGATAAATCTAATCCATGAAGAAAGAGTAGATAGGAAAAATGCTCATGCAAACAAGAAAAAGGAAAGATGAGCTGACAGAAAATTAGTGTCCAGAGCCATCAACAGAGCATAAATTATCTTATGAGGAAGATAAATATTATCAGGAGTGAAACATGACTGAATAAGAAACAGAGAAGTTAGTGCCTGAGCCACAGAAATTGAGATTTATATGACAGAGCTAAAAGGAAGCGCATTATGCAGCCCTGTTAGGAGGATTGCATTTCTTCTTTGAGCTTTATTGTACTGGAATCAGGCTGAGCCAGACTTGATAGAGTAGGGGGTTTCTGTGGCCTAACAAATCCCTGTCTACTCTGACATACAGTTGCCTGTGGTGGAGTCTCAAACAGCTCCGAAATGCTTGAACAGTTGGGGATGTTTTGAGAAAGTCTAAAATAACAAAATTGTTTCTGACTTTTTACTGAAAAGAACACAAGGACAAAAAGAAACTTTTGCCAACACTACTAATGGAACAAAAGAAGAACAATCTCTGGAGGATTATAAAACTCTCATCTAATCCTAATGGCTAAAATGGATCTCTGAGGATTAGATTAAGTTCTATGTTTTTTCTTAGCATTAAATTCAAGAGACTTAAGAACTATACAGCACATTGAAATCTGAAAATGCAACATTTAAGTGACCAAGATAGTTAGCGCAAAAATTGAGTTAAATCTATCCTGATAAAATGAAAATGTTAAGAGGATAATAATTTAAATTACAGCAATTGTAAACCAGGCTACCTTTGTTAAATCTAACTGTTCCTACAGGGAAATGTGACTCAGGAAAATAATCCTTAGAAACTGATATTTGAAAGGAAATGTTCAAATGCCAAATACAGAATTCATGAGATGCACCTAAAACATATATAGCTAGTAGAATTTAATTTTCTAAAGCAAATAAATTTTTTAAATTGTCAGACTGTAAGAGCAGTCAATTATTTTTGCTTAAGAATCAGAAAAAAATTAGTAATATGTAAGAAACTTTAGAAAATAATATATAATGCTGTTATTTTAGCATAATCTATAATACAATTACAGTATTTCAAAGATTAAGAAAAAACATCTAAATGACTGTAGGTAATAGATTGTGAAAGATGACATTACCAATAATGTTTTTTATATTAATGTTTATGTATTTTCTCAACAATCAGTGATTATGTATCGCTGATGACTGACTCAAGTCTTCAACTGAGTCTTCAGCTGACACGAAAGAAAAAAAGTTCATGTGAAAAAAATTATTTTGTTGAGATAACAGCAAAGAATAACCTGAGGGGATAGTTACTGTGCTGTATTTCCAGCTAGATTTCACAGAACTGCAAGGAACAGGTTAACACATCACTGGTTTTATGAAAAAATTAAACTTTTATACACCAGTTGGCCAACCTGAGGTTTGAAACAAGTGATTACAATAAAGTTGTTAGCAGTCAAAAAAACCCTAAATAATATATATTCAGGTGGTTGAATTTCATCAAAAGAGCAAATTGAAGATGAAAGGATACCAGGTAAGGGACTAAGGCTATTAGTGGAAAAATTTTGTTACTATCTTTTTGAAAGCAAATTCATTCTTATGTAGAATGGAAAGAAAAAAAGGAAGCTATTCACCAGTCAAATATAGCAATAGTTTTGGAAGTCTAAGCTTTATGATGAGCAATGTACAGGAAGAAGGCAATACATCTCTAGTGAAACATAAAAGCAGTAAAACAGGATAGTAATTATGCACAATAGTGACATTTTCTCAAAGTGAGTAAGAACAGAAAATGGATGCTGAACAATTGTGTAAAGTGGTACGAGAGAAAGGAAAAATTGCAGTAAGTTTTCTGTTATGACTTTCTTCTTCAATTCCCATCTATATTTTTTCTCATGTTTATAATTGCTGTCTCAGATCAGAAACTGTTGAATAAAATATATTTTTATCAAATAATAAATAAAATTATTACAATCACTCAATGTGAATATGCAATCTGGAAGAAATATCAGGTGAACACTCCACACACCTGCCCAGAGCAACCTACAGAGCATGGACAGTAACACAGAGACTGTATGGATTGCCCTGAATTCATCAGCCTCATTGCATGGATGTGATTCCTAGTTAGAAATACTGATTTCTGGTTTTTTTCTCGGATTTTTTCAACTCCACGTGATACAATTTGCCATATCAAAATTTATATGCCCACTGTCTTCCATTCTTACAGTGTGCATATTTTTTCTGTCAAAGATAAAACACTTACTTTACTTATTCCCACTCCAATGCTCCAACATTCCCTGGCTCTACACATCACAGTTTTAGATAATTAAAAAAATTCCATGATGTTTGTTTATATATAATCATTGCTCACTGCTGAACCGAAATGACTTTTCTGAGGCTGACAATAGTGCATTCTCCTTCTGCTCTCTCCCTTTTTTCTCTTTTGAAACAGGATCATCTTATGACAATAAAACTAAACTGTTGAAGCTACAGATATGTGTAATTGTATTAATCATTTTACTTCCTTATCTCCAAATATCTCAAAAGCCTTTCAAATGGAAGGAGCTCTTTCATTGCTTCCACAGCATGAAAGTAACCGCTGATTCTAACACAGTTCTTACATACAGGTGCATCTACGTGAGGGTGTCTGTGTATACACAGACATGCACTTAGACCCACAAAAGTGTTAAAAATGAAGTTTTACATTTTAAATTTTAAAAATTAGACTTTAGAAAAAATATTTCTGTTATAGCCATTTCATCCCAAAAATATTTTGGTCAAACCTATTCAGAGAACTGTTTAAAAGAAGCTCAAAGGTGTTAAATATAAATTAAGGTCAAAGTGCAACCACAGAAGTCATAATACTCTATCCTGAAAATTTCGCCAACCACAGAGAGAATAGTTCTCATTTCCAAGAATATTTCTCAAGGGAGCTAAGTTCACTAAAGTCATGTACAGTGGCATTGCTGCCTACAAAGGAATCAAAGAGTGGCTTGAACTTCCAGGACAAAGTAACCTAAAGATAGCACCTGTCACTGTTGCCTGCAGATGTGGCAAAGTTGGTGCTACTCAGAATGCATAGCTGCTTTTCTTCATCTGATATTCTTGAATGTATGCTCAGAATTATATGGTGCCTTTTTTTCCACTGTAATTAGTGTGACATCTTGCAACGAATATGGCAAGAATTAATATTTCTATCTTATTCTAATTTTGGAAGTCTAAACTAAGTAGAACTAGAATAAGGTAAATTAAAAGTTTACAGTATTTGAAAAATGCAGCACTGATTACACCTTGCCATTTTGATCTCTATTGAATCTTATGTTTTCCCATGTGCCCTATGTTCCAGTTTGATAGCTCAGTAAAGTACACCAAAATACAAGAAAAAGGCAACTGAGAAGAAGAAGGATGTTACAGATAGTTTTAGTGAAAAGAACAAGTAAAAAGAAGGAAACTAGGTAATTTTGGTTGTTTTGGGGAAGAAGAGTAATAATTGTTGGAAACTGGAGACTGGCAATTGTGGTAGTTACAGACTGTAGCACATGCAAAGATATTTCAGGTAACAGAGACTGTTGCTTACTGATGAGATGAGGCTTCTGTATAGCTGGAAACCAGGAATATCATCAGTGACTTGCAAAGAGTATCATGGAGAGAGGGAATGCATGGGGACATGCATAGGAAGGCATACAAATTTTTGCTTCTTTGCAATTTCAAATGGATTACTGCTCCAGAAATGGATTAAGCGTGAAAAAAGAGAGAAAACCTCACTGATCCAAAAGTCATCTTCAAGACTTATTTCTACATCTAGACATAGAATTGTGAGCTAAATATTTACCTGATCACCTGTGTTACATCAGTGCAGGTTCAAGCTCATCAAGTACATGTAAAATTTTAGCTGTTGATATTTCAAGATCTGTTTTGCAGTTTCTCAGACGAGCCCTAGTGACTTCTTAGATAACTGTGATTCCAAAGTGGTGTAAGTAGTTCAATGCAATTAGCCTTTTCATGGCCAATTGTTTCTCTCAAAAGTTCAAGTATTACAGTGTTTAAGCAAGTCAATAAGTTATCTTTCCTTTTTTCTTCCAGTTGTCTTCCACTCTAATGGTATGAACA
>QWTY01032563.1:0-15891 GCA_008033365.1 Pseudorectes ferrugineus | reverse complement strand
GTTTGTTTGTTTTTTCTTTTTTATATTTGGAACATGATAAATTAAGTTTCTAAGTGGTGTATAGGGCATAGAATTTATTTACTGTATAATGGGCTGCATAGCCACTCAATTACCATCCACACTAAATCTAACTAATGTTATTTATTATTTGACTCAAATTCTGCTTAAGAGCTTGGTCTTTAAAAGTTTAAAATATCAGATTAAAAGTGAAGTATGTAACTTTCATGGTTGAACTATCTTTGAAACCCTTCAAACCATATGATTTTTTTAATTAAAAAAAATAAGCCAATGTATGATCATGATTTGAAGAAACTCTGCAGAAATATGTAGTCTGCTAGATTTTAGTTGCACTATGAGCAACAAATAGTAATGATGCATGCTGACAGTACAGTCTCACAATTACCTTGAATTTATATCAAAATTTATTTCCAAATTGTTCACTTGTACAAGTGGCAAAAGGAAGGAATTAGGCTTTATAGGTTCATATTAGGAATCTTTTACTGTCTCTTTCTATCTGTCTTCTACAAGAAAATATCCTCCTCAATGCCAACATGCTGCTTTCCTTACTTTGAAAAGATATTTCAGATCAACAGCTACACAGACCACAGAAGTTAAAACATTCTGCACTCTAGAAACTGACTGGACCTGGGAAATGGTAATCTTTTCTAGGAAAGCATTTAAATTTCCCTAAAGAATAGGGAACCTTCTCATCCATGAGAAGAGACTCCCTGAGGTTCTGGTTGAGGTATGAGTTCAAATGCTTTAATGAGGCTTTTATGCCACTATCTATTCTAAGGAGGTTACCTTTTCCTCTGCTTCTTGTTACAAAGCCTGATGGATTTTTGGTTATATATTTTTTTTTATGATTCAGAGAAGTATCAAAGTGAAGATCTAATTCACCTATATGCTTATAAAATATTTCGATGATCCTTCAAAGCTACATAACAAACAAAACACAACAAAAAGCCAAATCCACAACCCCAAACTTAACACCTTTTGGAAATTTGTTTTCCTTCCTGTCTTCACTTGCTTTTCCTCTCAAACTCTCTCTTTTAACCATGACTGCTTTTTCCATTTGCTCTGTCCTTCAACCTCAGGTGGCTGGAAAAGTCCTTTTAATGTTCTCCTTGATGGTTTCTTTTTTCTACTAATCCCAGGCTGCTTCTTGACTCATCCAACAACTCTTCTCATCATACATCTCTGTTACTACAGTTCTTCTTTATCGATTGCAGGATGTTGCTTTCATTATACTCTTTCTAATACAGCTGTTGAATTGAGAACTATCCTGTGATTCCTGTGTGATTCTTTTTGGCACAGCCTTTCTAAGTCTTGACACACATTGGCTCCAGAGTCTCTCCATTTAGTGGTAGGTGGGAAGGATGACTGGAGGAAGAACAGTCATTAAATGAGAATTAAAACTACTTCTCATTGCCATACAGTCCTGAGAAATTGGCTAAGGCATTGATTTACTGTGACAGTGGTAGACTTGAGTGAATCAGAACTATTGGCAGCATGAAAGAATGAGTGTCTGGAAGGAGTGACTGGGGACAGAAAGTGGAACAGATGGAAATGTAATACTGCAAGAGGAGTTTGTTAAAACACGTAATGGTCTTCCTGAAAGGACTTCTTGCTTGTGCCCCGAACAATAAACCGTGGACACAAGGACATTAAAGGACATCAAAGGAAAAATGGGGTTGGATTTACCGTTATTAATTCCACCCAACAGGTGTTGTCTCCCTTTAGTTATATGGATTTACATGGAAAATAAAGTTCTCTGCTTCTTTAGGCCTCAATTCAGCAAAACATTTGAGCATATCCTTAACTCCAAAAGAATTCCAGTTGTACACAGTGGGTCTTAGATATGTTTAAGGATATAAGTTATAAGTTAAGGATAGAGCTAAATGTTTGAGAATAGACACAGCATTGGATGTGGCAGGAGCACACCACCCTGTCCCCTCTCTCCTTTGTGTGGTCTTCTTTAGAGCAGCAGGTCTGTGACAGGAAGCCTCTGCGTGGGTCTGGGATGGCACCCACAGAGACTTCCCAAGACTAAGTGCCCTCTCCCTCCCTGGCTGGGCAACTGTTTTCTGCTGGATATCTGTTACTGATCTGTCAGCCCTTTGGGTGGACTGAAATTCTCTTCTTTGTACCCTTGAATGAGAGGCCTCCCAAGTGTGTGCAAGTGTGTGCATGCTTTGGGTCACCGCCCTTGTCCATGTAGTGATAATGTACCTGATGGGGGTTAAATGTCATTGGAGCATCACTGTACTTTGTTTTTTTTAGCCACTGGTCTTCATAGCAAAATAAATTTTGTTTGCATTTGTTATCTGAGCATGAGTTTGTTTTTGTATACTCCCATGACATTGGATCTCAACAAGTTCTTTTCAGTTCAGTGCATTCAAGGCAATTTGTTTCTGTTTCTTTTTATGTTACCAGCTCCATTTTAATACTTCTACTTGTTTACTTGCTTTGTTATTTCAGAGCTGTTAACAGTCCCAAACCAGTGAGGGCCATCCACGAAGCAAAAAAAACCCCCCAAAACCTAACAATTTTCAAGGAAATGGAATTTTCTGTGAATCTTTTAATCCTGTGTGTCTGCAGAGGGCAGCATCAACTTTTTCTGTGTTCTAATTCATTCCTCTAATTTGAGAAACCCACATTTTACATATGCTTTATAAGCACTTATGATTTTTAATAAGAAAAATACATCTGGCCAAAGCAGATAATAGTGTTCTCAGGAACAACATGAAACTTTTAGAATTCCACCCAATCTAGTTAGAAAACTGATCCTCCTGGAGACACAAGTTGTATTTGTGTCTCACATCCACATTTCAATTTTCTTGAAAAAATCTCATTTCTGTTTTCCTGTGAAGTAATACTGATTCTAGATTCATTACAAAACTCTGTCGTTCTTTCTTTTAATCTAATAGAGCTTTTCTCTGGTTTTGTTTAGTTATTGAATCTTCTGGAGTTCTTATTTCTTTATAATGCTAAATTAAATTCATAACATGAATTCAAAACAACTATTGTGCCGTCATGCAATAGGCATTCTGATATTGCTTGTGGGTGACAAATATACCGTCCTCTGAATGTTCCAGGAATGATAGTTTTGGCAGGATATATTTCAAGGATTTAAAAAGAACAGATAGCCATGATCTTACCCAAACTCCTTCAGAGGCATTATTAAATACTGTGTCTTAAGCTCGTTAAAAGTTGCTGGGAATTGTCCTATAATTAAACTTCTTTGTCATTATCAAGGAATAGACCATGGTAAGGACAAGAGTCATGTCATGTTCTTCCATTTTTATGGTCCTAATTCTGATATCTTCCAACTCCTTTGAGTTGGAAAGGTCAGTTTACTTCTTCTATTAAAAGCTGGGGGAATTAAAGTTGATTCATATTTGGCAGACTCCCACACTCATCATTCATAAAAAACCCTTAAATTTTGGTAGGAAAAATTTTCTCTACAGACAGCAGGAAAAACTATTGCATTTTGATGCATATAAATTTTTTTTTAAAGTAATATTGGTTGTCATTTACTGAAACTCATATATGCTTTGAGTAAATGTTACTATATGCCAATTCAGCAAATTATTAAACAAATCTCCCCTATGGATAATTCAATTTCAGTACAGTATGTGAAGATTAACCTACTTTTAATGCTCATTTATAAATTAGTATATTATTTTAAGGAGATAAGGTTCAGGCAAAAAGGGTATACCAATTTTCCAGGAAAGCTTTAAAAAATAATACTTGAATAGTACTGATAGTAACATTGTTTGAGCTGCCTTGAAGAATTTTATAAAGATGTTCATCTTGTCTAAAAATAATCTATAAATATCAATAACTACATTATAAAAAGGGCAAATATTAGAAGTTTTGCATTAGACATTACTACTAAATTACTTGGACATTCTAATATCTGAAGACTTATCAAAATAATAGTAGGCTTTACTATGTGTGTCCTAGACCAACATAAAAGACTTGGCCCCAGAAGTCTAGTCTTTAATCCAGGATACACATGATCTGCTTCCTGTCATTTACTTGGTCAGATAATGACACAGAATCAATATCTGAAATTACATACAAGCATCACATACTATATAACTACCTAAAAGAAATAGATATATTGAGGATTTTTTTAATGTGCTTTTGTTTTTCTGGCTCAAGCAAAGCATCACCAGACAAGTTTTTCTCAGAAATCATCAGAAAAATAATTCCCACTGACATTTTGCCACAACATAAAACCAATATATGTTTCAGCAACAGCAATAGATTAATGTCATACTCAGAAGTTACACCTTAGTTTGTTGGATTAGAAATTCTTCCATTTTATCTCAGATATATTAACCAGTAATTAGCAGAGAAAGTCTCTCACATTAAAAGGCTCATGTTAAATAATACTTTGAAAACTCAGGCTGTAGTGCAAGCTTTTGTTCTTATCAATGGGACACAGATACAAATGCATTGCAGTATCTGTTCTTGTTTTAAAACTGACTTTGTAACTTTTGATGAGAAAACGTAATAAAATGCGACTAAGTGTTGGTAAGCATTGTGAATAGATAGATGTCTGCCAGCTGACCAAAGAAGTTGTCATTAGCTGGAACAACCAAGATCTGGGAGAGATCATGGGGAGCGCACAATTATTATGGAGACACTCTTTGGGAATGGAGAGACACGTAATCAACTTTTCACAAAAACATCAGCAGTGAGAGTTTCCAATGCTTTCAGGTAAGTGAGACAAAAGATGTGGGTACAGACTTAGTCCTTTGGTGGACAACAAACGTAACATTTGTGAAGACAAAGGATTAAAGGCAGAACCATTCAATGACACTATAAGGAGCAGGTTTACCTTGAGATGATCCTGAAAGACCTGAATGCATTGTAATGAAGATTCATCTTACAGGTGGTGAAGAGCTTACAGACCAATTTGTGAACAATGAATGACAAAGGCACTGGAAAATGTTAGCTGACAATAAAGAACAGTTCAACAATCCTCCCTCACAAAGTAGAATGACATGATTATTTTACTACTCTCAGAAATCAGAGATATTTAAAAATGAACAGATACTATTTCGCAAATCAAATTGGATCTGTGGATTAAGCTTTTTAGAAGCACTTCGTAAAAAGAGGCATATGATGGCTGGATATGGAGTTGTACCTGATAGCATAAGGGGTATTGAAAGTGTGCAAGTGTGCATTTACAAACATTAGTGAGTCTTCAAATAGCAACTGTGAATCACCTTTTATATTCGTTTCTGTTTGGTTTTTTTAAATAATTGCAATGGTTGGGATTTGATTACATTTATTGCATTTGCAGTGACTATCTGCACTAAATGTTCATTTGTGCTTTTAGTAGATAGATTAGAAAATACATTTTTTTATACCTGATAATTGCAGCCTAAATACCATGCTAATCCTAAAATATGATTTCTTCATTGTCTCTTTTTCTGTTGTACCTTTAATCAGAGTAACTTTTTAATAAGACCTTGACCACAATTAAATAAGTGTTGATGCCTTGTATTTTTGCCCAGAATAATTTCCCTTTACAATACTATAATTTATTCTATGCTCTATGATGTTACAGTAATTAGAGATGTCTGAAACATGCATACATTTTAATGGATTCTGCCCCAAACCATCTGCTGCATGTGTACTTTCATCTGCCCATCCCAGATCCACTTTAAAAATGTCCAGATATAAACTAACTGGAGCTCAATAAGCTATAATTGAATTTGATGGGCCTAGGATTGCTAAAAGGATGTTGGCTATGAAACGAAAGCTACTTGGGTACAATGCTAGCCATTAACTGTAACAGTTCATTCAGGAAATCTATCCTCAGTTTCTTCTTTTATACTTTAGGGTATGACTACAATTTTCAACTCTTTGTATTTTCTCCAAACTGGCTATTTATTTTGGCAGGAATGCTACTTGCTCTTGTCATTCAAGCATCACCATATTGAAGAGAATTCCAGAATAATCTTAATGACAAAGACTGCATTATTTATTAAAACCAAATGATGATTAGTTTTGTTAATATTATCTTACTTAAAAACATCTACCGTGCCCAATGAATGTTGAATGTACCATTTTCTCTCAATGAAAAGTAAGATTGAGACTAAAGACTTTTATTTTATGGGTAATTTTCAGATCTGTACATGTAAGAAAATGTATCATTATTAAAACTGATTAATATTTTCATATTATGCAGCAGTCGCTGCGCGAAAGATTGTCCATATAGACCCAAATTCTGATTCACACATGCGTATATATGTGTGTGTGTATGTTCCTATTCATATCCATGTTTATTTGTTATATATAGTTTCTTGATATCAAGAAACACAATTCATTCACTAGAATGTATGCATACACATATAGTAAAATATAGTAAAGTATATATATATTTTATATATATATATATAAAATTTTTAAGGTGTTTTTTTGTTAAAGATTTTCTAGTGAAACTTTATGATAATGACTTAACTTTGAAAGAATCTTCTGCTGACAGTCAAGCATCAAAGCTTCTGATCCAAAACTGCATCAAAGCTACTTTTGAATGTTGCACTGAACATTCTGAAACTTTTAAGTTCAGCCAAGCATTGACGAAGCACAAAACAGAAGCCATCACTCAAGACTCCTAATCATATGGAATAAATAAAATTTTAGGGCACTTCTGAAGCTACCAAAAAAGATCACCCATTCCACAATTATACTTCACTGTAGCAACTTTTTGTTGAATTTCTTCTGCACCTAGATAGTACAAGACTTTAGTCTTCTACGAAAAGAGAATGACTAGGCTGTCACAGAATATAGCATCCAGGTAAAACTACAAATTAATATTACAAAGAAACAGACGAAGCACAAATCTGTCAGTGGAACCCCTGCACATTTTACAGAGGTTTCTATTTTGTTTTTCAATGTAAGTAGCTTGCATGGTCTTTTTCAATTATTTTCATTAGCTGCTGTCATATGTGAGAACAAAGTGATCTATAAACGGCATAATATTTGAAATTCCAAGTCAGCCTTACCTCTCTGCATGGTAAGATCATGGAACAGATCCTCTGAACGACATGTTGAAACATATGAAAAACAGGGAGGTGCTTATGGACAGCAGATCTTATAGCAGTCTTTCAATATATAAAAGGGTCTTAAAGGAAAGAGGAAGAATTTTTCCATGGCCTGTAGTGATAGGAAAAGAACTAATGGTTTTCAACTAAATGAGGGTAGATTTATATTGCATATAGGAACATATTTGCTATAATGAGCATGGTGAGACACCAGAACAGGTTGCCCAGAGAATTTGTAGATGTCACATGCCTGGAAGTGTCCAAGGTCAAAATGGACAGAGCTCTGAGCAACCTTGTCTTGTGAAAAATGTCTGTGTCCATGGCAAGGGGGTTGACATTTAAAAATCTCTTCCAACCCAAACCATTCTATGATTCTAATAACCTATCTGGATCTGTGACTTTTCATTGCAAGCATTTATATCATTTTAGGAGTTGGTGATAATTTCCACATACCCTAATCAGTGAAGCAGAGCTCTACATCTCTGTCCATCATTTCTAAAAGGATAGTATTGTTTAATTTACAGTGAACATATTTTCAGAAGGTGGCAACTCATTTCTATCAGAGCTCTTTCACGGTGTTGTAATCTTAAATATGCATCAGAGTTATGCTTAGCTCCTTTTCAAATCTGCTCTTTTCTTTGATGTTTTTATCCACACACTGGTTAAGGAGATTGGTATTCTGTCACTACCTATGTTGTGTTTAAAACACAACTCTTACAATTAATGTTCAGGAAATTATATTCTACTGTCAAATGTTATCTTGATGGTTATGCCATACCTGGTGAAAATGGATTCAACAGCACAACCTGCAAATCTTACTATCTTATAGAAAGGCTAGTTAAAGGAAGTGAAAATTCTAGTCTAGGCTTTATCAATTGTTTTTTTCCCCAGCCAAGAGGAACAATTTTCTGTCTCTGAGGTCTATTCTCTAAAGTACAATGTTCTCTCTTCCGTGTGTGTTTTTTGTGCTTCATTTGGTCTGCATTTCTGACATGTGTGATAAACTGTGTTGCAGATTTCAAAGTGATACTGTCCGCTTTGGGTAAGGGTTTAAAATATCTGCCTTGTTCTTTTTATTTTTTTTCCATAAAATAATACTACTTTTAAAACATATTTCTGTGAGTCTTTATCACCATCTAATTGATTTAAACAAGACTTGGTTTGATGACATTTGTATTAAGGCAGAAATACTGAATAAGAATAGTTCTACTAGTGCACTGACAGCCTTGTCTGGTTTTACTTTTCACTATCCTACTAATACTAATACAATACTAAATCTAATTTGCCTTTTCCTGAAAATATTTCTGCTAATAATAGCCTATATTTCCTGTTTAGTTAGACTTTTGGAAATAGCAAATTTTTATATCTATATCTATATCTATCTATATATGTATCTATCTCTCATTGTGTTCTGGACTTCACCTTGCTGATTTTTGTTTAACGTTTGAGAGATGGTATCTGCAACAAGTGGTAACGGGTACAAACTAAACTCTGGAGGTCCTGTCTGATCATCAGGAAACAAGTTTTAACTCTGAGGGAGACCAAGCACTTACAAGTTGGCCAAGGAATTTTTGGTCTCTATCCTTAGAGAGATTCAAAAGCTGTTTGGACATGGTCCTGAGCAACTGAATGTGGGTGACCCTGCATGAACAGGCTGGGGTTGGACCAGATGACCTCCAGGGATGCCTTCCACCTGCAGTTGTTCTGTGCAGTTCTGTTAAAATCTCAGTGTTTCTCAGTAGAACGAAATCACTTCTCTGTAGATCTTAGTGCTTTTTCAGTTGTTTGCAATCTGTTTTGAGGGGAACAATTACAGGGATTAAAATTTACCATCCCTCCAATTCCATAAGTCTAATGGCCAAAGAAATGTGAGGACTGTTACTTACCTTTTGAGAAGTTTTGAAATTTTTTCTCCACAGGATCAAAACAAATTTATATTCTTCCATTTTTATATGAATTACTGAGCACAGCATAATAAACAGACTGATGCTACAAATGTGCAAAAAATGTGCTCCATTTTTTAAAGAATTTTGCTATTTACAAATATATTGAACACAGATTTTTTTTCTGTCTTTCAATCACCTAAAGATGTTCCCTTTCTAAGACTTAGAAAAAGTTGTTTTTATTGACATAATTTGGATGCTTTTCATATAAGTTGAAAATCAATCTTTTCTTTCCTATTTTAGACCAACTATTGTAGGCATCCGAGTTTTTCCTCAACTTGATATAAATTTATTTAGCTTACACTTTCACCACAGTAGAAGATGTTCTTACCATATTGGTAATAATTACTCCATCATGTAGAAAGCATTTTTGTTTCCTTCCTCAATTATTTTGATTATTTTCTCCTCAAAAGACCACTCAGGAATAAAAGACTGTGCATAACACAATGTAGTAAAAATTGCTTCCCCCCCCGCCCCCCCCCAAGTTACATCTACAATCTTTGAACAAATACAGTCCTTGACTGATTTTAGATCTCCCTATTTTAGGCAGACAATCATGATGATGAAATTAGGAGCTCACTTGCCCAAGGCTGTTTCTATTTCCATTGCAAAGAAATGGGTGTTCTGAAAGGAAAGTTAAATCTCAGGAGTTTTTAAGTGCCCTCTAAAGACATTTACATCTCCTCAGAAGCCACAGAGAATACTTGGGACAGCTGTATATCTAACTTGCCTCAGTAGAGTGTCTAGCATTAGTTTAGATGTATCCAGACATGCTCTGTCTTTGAACACAGATTCACTGACTATAGTCAGATCTGTGTTTTAATTGTTTACCTTCCAAACCCTGGCCTTGTATTATTTTATACTATTCAGTATTAATATTGCTACAGCAGCATTACTCCAGTTTGTGAGCAGACATCACTGAAAATTAAGGTGTGTGCCATTTGCATTTAGGCTAACAGGTCTTTCATCATCTTCTGCAACATTTTTCCATTAAAAATTCCTTGTTACTGTGATGGTATTGTCACTGACTTTACCTGAGTGCTACGTTGCATTTGCAAAATGTAAATTTTAGGAAGTCATTCATTGTTCTCCTCTAACCCTGAAATACTATTGGCTTCTTTATGACTCTGGGCTTTGGCTTTCAGAACTCCTTCCTTCTATAAAATTTAAACTATCATGATGATAGAATCAGAGCAGTGTCCATCTTCAATTGTTCCTTTCTAAACTAGGTTTACAGAACCTGAAATTGTCTGGAAAGGGTGGTGGATGCTGTTTTCAAGCTGGAAAACCTGCATCAGGGATGAGGATCTAACCTCAATTTTCTGTTGATTGGTAAGTGAGGCAGCCCAGGATCCCCTCCTTCTCTGTTCCCATTCTCACAACTTCTTGTCTGCTTCCCTCAGTTCCTTGCATTCTGACTAGGACCCGAAGGTTAATTGGTTGCCCATCCATTAATCAGAATTGGCCTTCAATGTCATAAACCATAACTGAAACTTCTTCCTTATCTTAGTTAAAGAAAGCTCAAGGGTCACTTGTGAAAAAAAAAGATACTCTCATGAGTGGCTCACAAGTGGCATGAAATTTATATTTTTAGTAAAGGAAATGAAAAATCAGAAAAATATACAGCTGATACAGTGGGAACAACTAAAAACTTTTCCCGTTCTTCAATTTATTTGAAATGCCTTTTTAGATACTTAGCTAAGCAGAGAAAATTATGGTTTTTTATTGCTATCTATGACTGAAAATCACAATCCCTGCTTTTGCAAAATTCAGACTATGGAAATGAAATATGTTTGAGTTTGTTAGGGACATGGACATTTGTCTTTGTGCAACATCAATTAATGTACTTATCATCTCAATTTCTGGTGTATAAAAAATTAAAGCAATTTTGAAAATACATTCTAATAACAATCTAATGACCACTTTGAGTACAGTAAAAGAGACAGCATGGTTTCAAATTCTGAAATAAATGCATTTCAGGATGATGTAAAACATAAGGTAAAATACTGATTTAGCAGAATGCCACCAGTAGAGAAGGTAAAAAAATAGTTGTGTGATGATAGTGCAAAGCTTATCAACTATAGACCTGAATTTTTTCTACTCTTTCTTTGAGAAGAAGAAAACACTTTAAACTATGTGGCAGGAGAGTAAAGCTACAAAAGGTCTCTAAATAAATAAGTTTCTACAAGAAAAAGCAAATGGTTCTTCATGAAATGTGAGACTCAAATCAGTGACAATGTAGTAGAAAAATATGAGAGAATTCAAAATAAGTCGGGGGACAAATTGCTTTGAGGTATAGAAATCTCACAGGGAAACAGAAGGACCATTTGTTCCAGTAAATTGACATAGCAAACTCTACTCCAGAAAAATCATAACCACATTAAAAGTAGGTCAAGAACACAGCTGAGTTCAAGAAAGACTAGAGGCTAAGGATTCTAAAACCGCTTTGGAAAATTATAAAAATTCCACTGAATGCATTTTTTTTAATGGATATTATTCCCTCTGTGAAGATGAATGTCTTGTAAATGTCTGCTAATTTTCCAAAAAGTTTTGGTTGGTTGGTTGGTGGGTTGGTTGGTTGGTTGGTTGGTTGGTGGGTTTTTTCATGTTTGTTTGTTTGGGTTTCTGTTTAATCTGGTAGGACTAGTTCAGGAATACTAAGAATCACAAGCCAGGACTGCTGAGTCAGAACTTACTAGGAAGACTGTGACTTACCACACTTCGTTTTATGTGACTAATATTTCAAAACTATCTGACCATAGCAATGGTTTATAAAAGTGATGTAGGGATACACTCTGTTTGCATGTGCTACTGGATATACACTCTCTAGTTATTTGTATAGCTAGTCTGGGGCAGTAAAGCAACCAGGGTAGATTTAGCAGATCTACATCTCAAGGAATGTATTAAACTGGAATCGTATTCAGACTCATAATCAAGGACTGAGACCTCTTACACTCTCATTTGAGGTAATTGTTTTTCCATGGCTTTCAAGCACAGAAGAATCAAGTCAATGAAAGATATTTCTTATGTTTCATGCAACAACGCTTAGTTTATGTAAATTATGGTGTATGGTTGGCAAAGCAGTGTTATTACAATTAAGGAGACTTAAGATGGTTGATCAAATATGGATTAAAGCTTCAAGGTCATGTGGTTGCTTGTGTCATGCAAAAAGTAGCTACTGTCATTGGAACTGATTTGGAATTATTGTAGTTTGAATAATGTTAAATTGTGGATGGATATATATGAGTTTATCATGCCCTCAGTAGATCAGTCAGCCATAATCAGAACTATGACTAAAACCTGACAAACACTTTATTAGAAGGACCCTCAAATTATTGCCTCCCTTAATATATTTTAAAAATATGAGTATATTGGTATATTTTAAAAGTACCTGGTTTGATTAAACAGGATACTGGATATACACTCTCTAGGGTGCAAGGAGTTTTCAGGATAATTTTAAACTTGGAAAAATTTTAATTTAATGAATGAGTACGGTCTCCTTGGAATGTAACACAAGGACAGTCACTTCATAGTATTATTTTTTCTGCTTTGTATAAGAGAGGTATTCTAAAATCTGATGGATTATGCTCATTACTATTATAAACATGCAGAGCAATTATTATGTCTGTTGTTTCATTTATACTTTTAAAAAAACTTGGGGTTTACTTTGTTTGTGTGTATTTGGAGAGCAGATGGCTTCTTTGGTATTTAAAATGACAGTAGGAGTATTGATGCTGCCAGTAGAAACTGGGAAAAAAAAAAAAGAAACTGAGCTTTTGTACTTAATTGAAATGTCACTCTCAGATTTTACTTTTTGTTTGGCTTTTTTAGTTGTTTTTGAAGGCAAAAAACAAAGCAACATCTCCCAAAAGGTGCTGTAAGCAACAAATAAACAAATGTTTATTCACTGTGTTAGCTTTATCATCTAAGTGTCTAAGGCATGGTCAGGAAGGGGAATAAGGCACCTCAGCTCAGACTGCAGGAACCTGAGCTGAAGCAGTTTATGGAATGTACCCTTATCAAGTTTGCAGGTGATACCAAAGTGGAAGGACCACTTGATAACAGCCATTCAGAAGGGTGTAGGAGGCTGGGCAAATGGGCCAACAGGAACCTCCCGAAATTCAGCAAGGATAAATACCAAATCCTTCACTTGTGAATGAAAGGGCTCCTGCAGTGTTATAGGCTGGGCTTTTGAGCAGCACTGCTGAGAGGGGCTTGGGGAGATGCCAGTAGATGGAAAGCTGGGCATCAGCCTGCGGTGTGCCCTGGCAACAAAGACCAAGAACACCCAGGTCAGCACTAGGAGATCCAGGAAGGTAGTTATCCTCTGCACTGTACTTGTCAGATCACTTCTGGAGGCCTGTAACAAGTTTTGGGTGCAAGAAAGAAGACCAGCTGGTTTCCAGACATGGAATAGCATACCTATTTGATAAAAATATTTCTCTCAGTTTCAGTAACATTTGTTATACCAGTAGCTAAGGAAATAATGAACTTTGGCGTAAATGTGAAACTTCTGTGTTTGGTTTTGATGCTGATCATGTGTCAGTGCCACCAGTATTCATTTTTTTAAACCAATAACTAAACAGAGAATGAATTGTATCTTATCTTTTTTTATTTCTTAGCTACCTAGGTGCTTTAGTCAGTACTCTGAACTAGGGCCACTGTCACTTTCTTCTTTCTGTAATTTGGAAAACATCTTGGTCAACAAGTACCTGATTTCTATCTAGCAAAAATTCAGTAAAGACCATTTTTTCTTAAAAAATTGAAATTGTCTTTCAATATTTCTGCTATGATAGCCTACAATATATAGCCTTTTCCTATACTGAATTTTAGTTCCCTGCTCTCCCAGCATGAATTCAAACCTGTAGCCCCAAACTTGTGAGTGAACAGGGAAGATAGAAAAACATTCTTGGCATTAAAGTATGATTTACTGAGGACTAGTTTGGTGGGTTATAGTCAGTGCCATCTATTGAAGCTTTTCCCCTTATGCAATATAATTCCAGAAACCCTGGCAAGGAAAAAGAGCTAATGCGATTAGTTCAAAAATTTATCGAGGGAAAATCCTATTGTAGCCACAAAGGTAGCAGCTTAAGTAGGATTGTTTCCAAATAAGAAGACAAACAACAGGAAAAAGAAGACTACACATCCAGAAGCCCAGAGTGTCTCTGTTTAAGTGATGTTCTGTGTCCTTGCTCTTTCTTAGTTCAAAATCGAACTTTTATTGTTTGAGTGGTAGGATTGACTGCACAAACTCTTAGTACTAACGCAGCATTGGCAAATTGCACTTTTTATTTATTTTAATTGCAATGTTTAAAAACTGGCTAATCAAGTAGTCTGTAATAGATTTGCAACATTACTTTATAAATACTATTAGTCTGATGACTGAGATGATGTACTGTGTGAATAAATTGCATGTTTAATATGAAGCTGCCAGAAAAAAAATTTTCTAAACTGATAAAGAACCCCTCAGAAAGCATTTGTGATTTAAGAATAAGTAAGGATAGGAGAAGGTTCTTGAACATAGGAGGTTAAAGAACCAGCCAGAATAAAAGAATCAAAAGTGAAACGAGTGTATTGCTGAAGAGAAACAGACTGAGGTGCCTGCTGTTTCAACATCAGTATCAGTATCAGAGATTAAGCCTTGAGGTAAGATAGAGATATATGGGCTGCTTTATAGTTTTAAAACCTGTAGCAAGTATGCTGTTCTTACTGTTAAAATCACTTTAAGAGGATTGTTTCGTCTGGTCGCAGACTGACCAAATACCTCCAAAGGCAGTCAGTTTTACTGGATCAGCATAATGAATTCATAGAGAACTGTACCCTTAGGCCTGGCTCAGGATTCCGGCATTGTGCAATTGGTTTGAGGACTTAAGAAGGTCTAAGATTTGTAAATGAAGAGTAAACTGTGTAACTGTGGCAAAGCTGAAGCATATTTTCATAGGATTACAAATTGGATCTGTGAATCCTTTAAAATCCACCTCACTGTATCAAAGAATGAAGAAAGCCGTTCTAGTTAATTGCTAATGACTAATCTGTTGCAAAGTCAAAATATTAAAACACATCAGAAAGAAGTAATTTTAAGTTGTTTAATATATTAAAGGCTTCTAATTGAATAATTCTTTTCCAAAAGTTTTAAGAGGTCATATTTTATAATCTCTTAATTGATTTACTTAATTTAACAGCCAGAATTTCTCACAGGAATTACTTTTAAAGTACACAATGAAAAATATTTATAAAAAAGGTTATTGTGCTGTATCCCTGCAGTAGCACTTTATATTAAGTGACATTAATTGCTTAATAATTACAATATAAGTTGCAATTGGAGTATAAAGAAACAGCAGTATTCCCATTTCTCATAATTCAGTTCTCAATAAATACAATCAGTTTACAACTTCTGTATTTCTGACTAATACCCCAAATGTGCCTATGTTGTTGTGTGCGTCCAGTTGATTCATCTCTAGTAATATTTTAATTTAAAACTATAATGTAGCAGGTCCAACCAGCTCTGCTGACCTTAAGTATGCCAAGATTTCCATGTTAAAATCCTCTTTTATAGAAATTCATAACCAGTCTGTAAAACTGTGCTTCAGCTTGAAACCTGGCATGTGTTAGGGAGAAATGTTTTTCACAGAATTTCATGTCAATTTAAACATGCTTTGTCTATTTGACGTAAAAAAGTGTAACTCGAGTTTGGACTTACCATTGCTGTAAAGAGTGTAGAATGCTAAATGAAATCTGGCATAACTAATTTTTGTCACTGTGTCTTTACAATTTGTTAATAACTGAGCATGCTTTTGGATACCTAGTTCTATATATAGGACAAAGTTTAAAACAGAGGAGTTTGGTATATTGTCTTTAAAAATCCCTTACAAGGGTGAAAC
>QWTY01032553.1:0-10506 GCA_008033365.1 Pseudorectes ferrugineus | reverse complement strand
TTTTTTTGTTTGTTCTGTTTTTTGGGTTTTGTGGGTTTTAGGGAAATTGATGGAGTACATTTTAAACTGCAAATATTCTGAGGGTGGCATTGGATCCTGATCATGTCTATGTTTGAGGATAATGAGATAAAATTAATTCTTAGTAGGATATTAGTGGTAAAATATTGTGTATATTCACATTTATCAATAATAAACATAGACGTGAAAATAGAAAAATGTTTCTAAGTTCTAGCCAAAAGGGAAGTACTGAAACACTTCCAGACAGTGTGGAGTGTGAAGTGTAATATAACAGAACTATGAAATTAATGAATTAAAAAATTAAAACTTGTGACCTTTTTCCTTGTGTGTTCCATGTGCTGGTATCCTCGAGACAGGGATGCTGAGACTCTCAGGTGTCATTTGTTGATTGTTGCAGGTACTGAATTGATATTGACATTAATTAAATCTGTGCTTGAAGGGTTCAGCTTGGAGACTTAACATGGCTAGAAAGAGATGCTGAAGGGATGCACTAACATGCCTAGAGATACTAAGAAATCTCATAAGTGATTAATTCATAAACCTTCCTTTGCTCAGGATTAAACTGGTCACTAGAATTGTTTCCCAGAAGAAAATTTTCCCCACGTCAAATTGGATTTGGGATGGGTAGGAAATAAAATTTGCCTTTTTTTGTAGCTGGGGAGCAATTACATGGATAACCTGCATGTTTTTCCCTTAACAAATTCTCATCTGTTGTAAGGACAAGGAAATCTATTACTGTCTTTAATAGCACTTTTTCCTACATTTGTGCCATAGGATCACAAGCCTGTTGAAGAACACTGCATGTGCTGTGCTGTGTGATATATGGGATGAGGGCTGGCGGCTCATTCTTGTCTAATCATCTTTTCCTGGATGGCTAAACTCTGTCCAGTGGACCCCTTTCCATCCATGTGTTTCTGAGCTCCAGTATCCCTGTCTGTAAGAAAGCCCCAAGTGCAAATTCTCCATAGTTTATAGATTCAGAGATCTATTATTAATGTAAGTATTACAAGGGATGTGCTGATGATATTCCTGTATGCAGATATCCTGACTTCGTGGGGTTTTTTTCTTTTATACTGATAGATATCCACTTCCAGATGGGAAAAAAAAATGGCTTTTTCCATATTTTTTTTATTCTTATTAAACATTAAGCAAATATAGTCATCTAAATATCTTTTTTAATGTCAAGAGTTCTGTGAGTGGTAATAGCTGGTTTAGATCCCATTCCTTTATATATTAAGTTATAGTTGTTTCTCTCACAAGCATTATTTTACATTTATCAACAGTCATTTTCCTCTGCCATTGTATCTTTGAGACAAAATATTATTAAATATTCTGTAAGTTTTCTCACCTTTTTTACTACAAATAATTAATTTGTATCAGAAAACTTCAGCTCTTCCCCAGGTTGCCTATGAACACATTGAACAGCACAGTCCTCAGCATAGTTTTCTGAAGGGTTTGCCTGTAAAAACTGGCTATTTATTACCTAAATGTCATTTCAGGGTATTTTATCTGCTTATGAATCCATGCAACGGCTTTATTTTTTATACCAGAAATTCACAGAATGTTAAGGGGTTGGAATGGACCCTTAAGATCATCTAGTCCCAAGCCCTCATGCCATGGGCAGGGACATCTCCCACTAGACAGGCTGGTCCAAGCCCTGCCCAGCCTGGCCTCGAACCCTGCCAGGGTTTGGGCACATAGTTGTACGTGTTAGAACATGGGTGTTGCCTGGAAAAGTTAACAGGTGAATAATGGGCTTCCTTCTGCCAATGACAACAATGAATGGAAATTTGCAGTGCATGAGTGGACAGGTGAAACTTTCAATTTTAAGGTGGAAAGACAATCTTTCAGTCCATTTTTACCTTTGGCAGCCTGGCGCAGTCCCTGGGAGGTGGCCATGGCAGAGTAGCACACGAGCACTGGAGTGTTACAGGGCAGGATGTACTCATCCATAGGCAGGGCTCTGAGCAGTTCTCTGAATCCCTTCTGTGTACCTTCGGGCTCATAGGGCATTCCCAGTGGAAAACATAGTAAAAAAATCACCAAGCTGATTGGCACGCTCTGTGCTTTTTCTGTGAGCTGATAAGATGCTCCTTGGCTCCAGGAGACTTTTGATATATCGTAAGCCCAGTCTCACTGAGATTCAGAGTGCTTGACCCCGGAGACATGACCTCCACTTTGTCATTTTCATTCCAGGCTTGCACCTGGAGGACAATTTCTCAAAATCACACAATCTATGAGGTTAATCTAATTGTATCTGTATGAATATTTCACATGATAAAGCACCTGTGATTTCCTTGTAATCCCAGTTACCCGGCTCTTTTAAACAATTGAAATCAGTCTTTAAAGGCAGGTATGACACAAGACCTCATAAAATGACCCAGAAGTCAGTGTGTTTCCCACTGACAGTTTCAGTGCTTGTGAGCTCAGGTGAAAGGAGGAAGCACAGGGCAGGGAAGCCCAGTAGCTGCTCTCACCACAAACCCAAAGTCTGTGGGGGCTCAGGGACCAGCCAGGAGGCACTGCTCCACACAGCTTCTGGTGTGACAGGTTTCACTGTGTCCAGGGTTCCTGCCTGGGTGCCAACAGCATCTCCTACCCCCCACTTTCACAGAGTTATAGTAAAAGAATTCACCTAATACCCCATCCCCTGCCCCTGCCTCCTCCCTCCATCTCCATCCAAAAGACCATTCTGAGCCTGGTCTGCCATAGCATGAAAATATGTTTATTTTTCATATTGTATAAGGGCCTTCATCACAGACAATATTCCAGCTGTATTCCCTGCCCAGGGGTCAGACATGAAGCTCACTCATGTGTGAGAAGGCAGGGGCCAGCAGGCACATGCAGACAGATGCAACATGAAACAGTAAAACAACAGTCACCCACATCATAGACAGTGATTTTATTTTTTTTTGACGAGACCTACTAAAACCTGCAAACCAACTGATTCTTGGGTCTGTGCCCTGTTCCCCCTTATTTGCTAACACAGGAGTTCCAACAAGTGTGGGAGCCAAAAAGCTGATTTTTTTCTGTTGACAATAGCAACATGCATCTTGCCAAGATTTTTACTACATCAAAAATATATTTTAAAAATTGGGACTGTACTATTCAACGTCTAATCTGTTAGTTTATGTTTGCATAGACTTTCTTTACTACCGTAAGGAAAAAGATTTACTTCACTGGAGGACTGAAAACTGTGTTTCTGTGAAATCCAACTGCATATAAATGAGAAAACAGCTCCTCAGGAACTGCATCCTCTCATGTGGTTAAGCAGGTGTGGAAATTTTCCAAAAATGTTTTAGAGGCACTGCTGTAAATTCAGAATAGAAATGGAAAATAATTTCCATTTCATTTTCATGGGGGAAAAGAAGAAAAAGTTTTCTTTGAATATTCTTAATATTATCAAAAATTTTCAATACTTTTTCCATTTAGGAGAAGATATAGTCAGGTACAGGCTACAAAGAGTTGGTCTCTTTGCCGTGAAGAGCACAGGGGAGCCCTGGCTGTGTCAGGCCCACAGGTTAAAGTGAAGGCAGTGACAACAGTGAAAATTGTCTGTGTTTGGGCAGGGGCTCAACAAGGACCCAGCCAGCCCAGAACCCCCTCAGGTGTAAGGTAACACTGACAAGAGAGGAGTGACTGCACTTTTGTCTGCAGAATCACTTGTATGCTGAGCCAGGGCTCAACCTTGTGCTGCTTAATCTCCTCGTGAAGGGCCCACACCCAGCCCTCCAGCCTGTTCCTCTGACAATGGCAGGGGGGCGAGGCCTGCCAAAGTTAATAACTCGTGGTGTAAAATGAGTTATCCCCTTTCCTGTGGCTTTACAACCAAAATCTCTTTAGTCAAAAGGTACTGGCATTGAGCACTTAAAATCTTCTGTCCACCACGTTTGACCCGAGTTTCCCAGTTGGAAATCAGTGTTTCCTTAAGAGCAGCTACTTCTTTAGATGAAACAGATTTAAAACAATAAATACCAATACATAGATTGCCTTATCTACATCTGACATTCCTGTCACTTCTCTACGTAGACGTGATTTAACCTTGCCATCATCTGTTCTCTTGAGAAGGAAATTACAGTCCATTCCTCCTTTGATCTGTCAGCTTGGAGCAGCTGGCAACTTGTCAGCACCCCTTCTGCAGATGGACATTTTACTGCTGAGAGGCAATACCCCAGCAATCTGTACGTACTCAGCCTTGACAAAATGACTTCATAATCAGTAGCCAAGGAGTTACTTTTCCCAGCGCTGTTCTGTCTGAGCATTTTTGCAGATTCATAGTTCACCTGCCTTCCCTTAATGCGGGATCTTTTAAGCAATCCTCCCCATTATAAAGTAGCTGTAAGTGGTGGACAGGCTGCAAACAAAGATCAGGAAAAACAAGGTGACATCCTGTCCTATGTTGCTAAGGATGTGGGAGTCTTAATAAAACAAGAATGTAGGTGCTGTATGCAAATCTTAATGAAATTTGTGATTTAAAATCACAACATTTTTTAAAATGCGAGTTTCCAAGTCTCATTAACTTTGAAAAAGAGGATTCATATTCTATTTAACTAGACTTCACATTGAGCCACTTTTCATTTACAGTATATTCCTAAAGGTAGAAGCAGCAGGGAGATGAAATTACTTCATTCAGTGGAATTACAGCTTCTTTTATATAAAACGTTAATCATTTTATATATGACAACCTTATGCTTAATGTTGCTAGAATACTCCTCGTAAAACATTGTTTTGTGAGTGCATAGACTCCCCTACTGAGCACATAACAGCTTTCAGTGGATGTGGTAATCCAGTTTGAATATATGTAGTATTTAATCTTCATTAAGATGCTGAAGTCTATACAATGTTAATTATTCATTTTGCATGTTCCTTGCACTTTATTGTAATTCATAATTTCCTTAATGAAAATGTAGTTTTTAATTATAACTGTAAAATTTGGATGAAAACTGCCTGGTAAGAATAAGCAGAATTTTTTAAAAGTTTTTCTAAGATTTTAGTATAGGATGAGAAGGGAAAATTCACGGAACTGGGGACAAAAGGGTGTTGAATGAACAACATTCAACCAAGTTTTCAACCAAGCAACACTGCCCCATCCCTCAGCACAACCCATGGGTAATGCAAGGATCAACAAGAACCCTTCTACTGACATTTGCTATGTGGGGAATCTCAGAGCATAGGGTGAATTTTAATCCAGCATTCTTGCCTCCTTTTCATCAGCACCAGAATGTGGTAAAATTCTGCAGGTAGTGTGCATATTTCTTTGAAAAGATTCCCAACAGGGTAAGAAGACTGCCACACTAAACACAAAAAAAAAGTACTAAGTAGAATCAAAAGAAGCCATTATAGTTTCAACATCCTTAAACAAAATGTATTAAAACAGATGAAAAAAATTTGGCAGAGAAATAGAAGAAAATGGGTACTGAGGGTCACTTTGAACAGAGATTAGGAGTAGTGGCAGGAAACAATTAACTTACAGTAACAATATAAAACTGCTGCTGATTTTGATACAGAATAGTTTTTAAACTACAGCTAAGTGCCAAGTTACAAATGTTCGACGTGCTGAAATGACAGATAGTGCATTTAATTGACTATTTATATGATACAGCAGAATAGTATATTCTAGCTTCTGTGGGGTTTGTTTCATTTTGAATAAATGTATTTGGCAAAGTACTCAAAAATGACCAGAGGGAGCATAGTATCAGAGATGTGTACGTTAGTAGGTAAATCATAGATGTGTGCCCTCTTTTCCTTTTCATTCTTTCTGGGATTCTGGAGAAATAAACTCAGAAATACTTACTTAGGGCTCATATTAGCATCCAGGGAAGAGTAAAGCATATATGGTCTCATAAAGGAAACCTCTGTGTCTTGGCAGGTGTGTTGTTGCGGTCCTTTGCCATGCCAGATTTAAACAAACTTTGGATGAAAGCTACATGTGAAACCACCAGGGAGGAAATCACATCTTTTTAGCCTGAAAGATATATTGGCAAATATGAACTGCCACACGAGATTTGATATGAGCTGCAACTGCAGCCCCTCATCTCTCTGGAATGTCATAGTTCAGTAGCTACACACCTTTCGTCAAATGCTCTGTGGCAGATCCCAGATGACTCAAGGAATATATCCTTTCTCATTAGTTATGTAGTCATGAAATGACCTTTAGAATAATAAAAATTCTAATTGAAAAAAAAATCTATGACTTGGGATATATTTTCCCCATCTAGAATTTGACACTTCAGCTTTGGCTTTCAGATAGAGCACCTCATGATCCAAATCCCTAAATGGGCAAAATAACCTTGTTTATTGCCTGTTCTCCCCTGCTCACCTGGGATTTGCTGAGCCAACCAACTCCCTTGGTCACTTATTGCCAGTCTTCAAGGTGAGCTACGTACAAAAGGCAGCAGGAGAGGCTGAGCAGAGACAGGAGTGTGGGAAATAGGCAAGTGGATTTGTCATTTTCCTGAGTGGCCATTACAAGCGTCAGCATGCCAGTCTGTCCCTTTTTTGGGATGCATTTTTCCATGAGATCTCTGCTGCATTGATCTAAAATTGGCTGGAACCTTATCACCTCCATGATGTTTTATCAATGGGAGATCATTACCCAAGGTTCTTTAACCTCTATGTAGAGACACAGGTGTGGTGTGTCCACCCCCTATAGCCATTTTACATTGCAGTTTTACACATTTGAAAGGTGGTGCCTTGTGAGATTTTACACACCCAGGTGTAATATCTTACAGAGATGATACATTATTTCTTTGCTCAGTTGTGTCTTGTTTATTTCAAAGTATTTCCATAAGAGGTAACCTGTATTAACAGGATTTATTGCAGATGTGGCTGGAATATGCAATTTTGAAATCTCTTTTCATAGTGGTATTAATGGTTAATATTCTTCATTTTGGAGGTTTTTGAAAAAATATCGTCATTCCTTTGGTGCTGCAGACTTTCATAAAGCTGTTGTGACATTTAAGAAATTAGCTGTGAATAAATCAAGGATCCTCTGTGGAAGTGCAGAGCAATTGGGACTGTAGTTGTCATAAGCAAATAGCAATCACTGATGTTATTGCTTGGACTAGTTGATTTCATGGAGAGATTTTTGGCTTACGTGTTATATCTGAAGTATTCTGAGCATTGAGTGCTTTTTAAAGTTAATATAAAAGCTCAGAATGAGAGTTTTAATATACTTCACTTTTTCTGTGTTCTAGAAAACTTTTTTTGTCTTAAGACAGTTTGCAGTCCAAGTACACAATCACTCAAAAGAAATCTATTGTAACAGAGGAATTCTCTCTCCAGTTTGAAACCACTTGCATTTAGAGAGAGAGAGAGAGGAGTAATGCTTGTTACAGTCCAATTTACTGACAAGGAGGGGCAACCTAGACAAAGGTGTTTTTCACTAAATTTTTGCACTAAACAAGGGTGTTTTTCCCTAATTTTTATCTTAATGAAAGTTTTGAAATCTTTTTATATGTCTTCCTTAGAACACAGTACTACTATGCTACAATTCTCACAACTGCTTAAGAGACAAATTTAAAATGCATTTTAAAAGTTTCTTTAACTAAACCATTTTGTTTCTTCTTTAAAATTTGTCATTTGTGTACACCCTTTCCAAAGACATCTCCAATTTGCTTTTCAATAGGAAACAATTTTCTCCTGGCTGTCCAGCACAGCCTCACTGCACTGACCTGACTATGGTTCACTGACAAATTACAGTGTCCTATATGAGAAACAGCTAAGTCCCAAATCCCCCAAAAGGATTTATTTTTACATCATATTCAAGTGATCTATCACCTGAGACTAACATTAGCTAAGCTGGTATTGTTTTACTTAGAGTCACACTTGATAACCATATTTTAGTCTTTAAAAAGCTATAAACTAAAGCTCAAATGTTTAAAACACAGTGGTAATAAACAAAATATGAGATCTACAGAAACTGAGGGGGTTTATGCCAAAAAGTTTCATGATCCTCAAGGAAGTAGTATTTCCTTAATTAAGCTTTTTAAATCATTTAAAAATATTTCTTTATTGACAAATACATATCTTTGTCCTGCTAAAAAATTAAATATGTAAAAACTATACTGGAATTATGTTGAGATAAACAACTGAAAGCAAAGATTGCACAATGAGGCTTCTGCAGTCTGTGCTGTTTTGTTTCAACAAGTACATGTTTTACTTCTATGAAGTCCATTGGTTTAAAAATACCCAAAATATTTGAGAAAAGATTGTGATGTATTTCAATTGCTTTTTGTTAACTTTCATCTTCTACTTGTATTTAAACTTTAATGCGAAATGATTGATTGACACTGGAATTCTACATTAAAATCCTGCATTCCTCAGAGGTATTGGTTCAACTGTAATTTGGAGCTGTCCCAGGAGAGGCGGTTCAATATTACTATCTACTGGAACCCTGAAATAACCTGATAATGTCTGTTTTGTGGCATGGTGTGTGCAGTGCAGCATCGTGCTGCTACCCAGATACTTGAGGTTTTTCTGTATGGATTTGAAATCCACCCTGTCTGAGAAAAGATGCAATGCAGAAATGATGTGCTCGTTATCTTAGAAGGGCAGTGCTGCAGAGGGCTGTGGGCAACAGACTGGCCAAGAAAGAATAGAAATAGCAAGGTTGAAAGCAAAATGGCTCCTTGATTTTTCAAAAATAAATTATAAAGATGATTCAGAGAGAAAAGGAATTGAAACACCCTATCACTGCTCAGGATGATAAGGGAGTCTTGCAAATAGGCCAGGAGAAACACAGTGGCTATCATCACAAACTACATAAAAATGCCAGCTCTGTTCAACACTCCAGACAACTGTCCAGGAAGTGGGACAAAGGCAGGTGGAGATTTGCTTAAAAGCCTTTTTAATAGAGAGGTTTGACTTTGCATTAAAGACTTTGTTAACTGAAGGGAATGATGAAATAATTCATGCTCTTTTTAGTAACATGAATAATTTGTAGATGACTCACTTTAAAATACATTCACCATTAAAATAACCTATATCCTCACAGTCACATACTGCTTATGTCTCCTGTACTCCATTTGGAAATATGTGTATAACCATGTGTATAATTTGAAGTTAGGTGTCCCTGAAGTGTACTCACCCAAAGGTACACCTAAATTGGGAATATCAGATCACGGATCTTGGTCAGACCGGTGCATCACACATACCCATACAAGGGCCAGCTCAGTACAGGCCAAAGTATTTTGCTTATCCAGGTCTAAATGGAAAGTACAGGATATTTAATGCAAAGGGCTCAACATTCAGGCCAGCAGTTGTGTTGGAGGGTTTCCTCAGACCGGTTTGGTTCTGAGAGCAGAACACCTGCCAGCACCACCTCAGGTGCCTTCCCAGCACACTTTGTCTGCTTTAGTTCACACACATTCTGCATTTTCTCTGCAGCACAAACCAGAGCATGAAACCGGGGATAGTTTGGCAACAGACCTCAAAAGCAACCAATTCTGACACCAGCACTACCAAATTAAGTTGCTTCTGGTTGACCACATATGAGGATGCTGGGAAGGTTCAAAATGAGCTTTGAACTCTGGAGTTTGTCCTATGCTCAAAATACAAGACCTTCTTCCTTGTTAACAAGGAGTTACAGAATCAAAACTTGGCAGAAATTTTACTGGCACGAAAGGGAAATGGTTTCAGGAGAACACACATCCAGAATGGGTGCTGTAAACCTAAGAAGCACTATTTAAACATGACATGAGAATGTCTCTTAAAACATTTCTCATATGAAAGGAATCCACAATACAGATAACCTAATGGACTCTCGAATGAAGGACAGATACAGTGACAATTGAAAAGGGACAGATCTCCCTTTGGCTTTGTTTGTAGCTAGAAATAACTTGAGTTACTAGAAGGCAATTTCTATTGCCAGTTCCACAGTCCCAGAACTGTGGAACTCCATTGATGTGAGAGAATGTGGCAGTTGCACCTCTGTTCTCAGCCAATTTTGCAAACTAATTTTTCCTAGAAAAGAGAGTAGAAACATTTGGAAATAAACTGGGAGTCAGTTTTGTTTCCAGTCTTTTTATTTATTTTTTTTTTTTTTGTCAGGTACAGGTACTCTTTGTAAACAATTTAAAGAGTTCTCACTTGCACCAGCTTGTGCTCAGCAGGTATTTGCTTTCAACGACTTGAACTTTAATAAGCTCACACCCATACTTTGTGCTGTGTTGCTTCCAGAGATGAAAGCTTAGGATTAAAATAGCAAAGCAAATAACAGGATTTTAACTGCCATCCAGAAGCAAATTTAAAGTTTTGTTAGAATGGTTTCTGTGTTACTTTTTTTTATTTCAAAGAAAATAATGGTTTGCTTTCATTTCCTTAACACTGTTCTTTTATTCCAGAACTTCCTTTATTTACTTCTTTTTTCTGTTCCTTTGGGGTGTTTTATTTGTGGAGCAGGATATGGGGCTCGTTGATGCCTTAGGTTTTAGCTTTTATATGTTTCAAATCCTGCATTCCCAGTGTGTAACTCTGCAGTGCCCTGTA
>QWTY01032550.1:3894-14172 GCA_008033365.1 Pseudorectes ferrugineus | reverse complement strand
CATCAATAATTAACAAATAATTTCACAGCATGTTAGTTTCATTACATGCTGATGCATTTTTATTTCATATTTCAAGTTGTTCTATTAGATTGCTATGAGGCACTTAAAGACTACATGGTACATTAGTATCGTACTGTAGGACAACATAACAAATTTCTCCAGAAGTTTTCTGTCATAATAATTTCTCTTTCTAGAAGACTGTGCAGAGACTTCTTTTTATGTCAGTCACATTGTATAATAAGTACATATTCAAGAAATATTTAAATTGCTATGTATTTTGTTTTATATTTTTAATTTTCAAGAACAGCTCATCTTCAGACTTTCCTCCTTATACAAATGTTTCCAATAGGCAGGAATTTCAAAGGAATATCCAGTTATGATTACAGGACTGCTATATGGAAAACTGATTTTACACTTAACTTGGGTTTGACAAAAATAATCTGCTTGGATCTGTGATCCAGATGGAACTCAGTATCATATGGGATAAAGGTGCTACAAGCCTTGAAGCCTTAGTTCAGATTGCTTACTAGTACAATGCTAAGACTTGTATGTGTGTTTATTTTCCTCCTTTTAGAAACTAATTTATTTGTGTTTGTGAAGTAATAATTCTGAGTCATTATACTTGTTTCTGGAGAGTCTCCTGTACTTCTGCTCTACTTCTTCCTTATTTTTACACTTGAGATTTTCCTTCTCTTGTCTCCAGATTCATGCCTCAGCAAGATTGTCTTTTGGTTGTCCTTATTATTTCCTTACTGTGTGATAGTATCCCTTGACTTTTTTCTATTACTCAGCACAAGGATTTCAATAACATAGGTGTGCACAGAAAGTTATGCATAGTTTCCCACAGCCAAGCTATTTTAAGCTTCTTCAAATACATTGGATGTTTCATGTAATGACAGTGTCCCTGTACTAAGAGAAACTGTTAAAGTTCCCCTCAAAGATGAGAAAATTAAATGTGGGCTATCAGGAGGGTTAGATGTGCTTATCTCAATTAGAAGCAACCCACTTCAGGGATACAATATAAGGATCTGTTAAATTTTTATGAGGAGATAGTGAGTGTGTGAGGGTCATAGTTGAAATTGCAGTTCACGTCTAAAAATGTCTCTATTTTTTACTTAGGAATTATGTCTCATACATTATACTTCAGTGCTCTGTCCTTCTTCATTGTCCTGCACTTTCAGCAGAACCTTAAATTATGTCTGGAACAGAAGAAGGACCAAGGGTAAAGGACACAAGCTCTTATCCATTTGTTTCACGGGGTTATATCAATTTGAAGCAAAGTGAAGTCCAATGTCTAAATGAATAATGGTTTTTCTGCTGATCAATTTTGTAAGACATGGAACCATTATCTTTTGACCTCACCACCTCAAAAGCCAGTTTGACCCACATCTTATGACACTAATCTTCATAGCAACTTCCAAATGCAAGGACCCATTTCTAGTGTCAAGGGCTGTGACTTTGCAAGTTGAGAATTTAGAATCCCATTTGGCATTTGCTGGAAAGAGCCAGAAGTTGTGTTTTAAAAATATTAATGTGTTAAGTTTGTTAAATTGATTCAGAATTTGTTCATTTGCTCATTTATTTTGCTGTATCTGCCCTAGAATATCTATTTTCCTATTTCCAGTATCACAGTCCTGCTTAGAATTTAACCTTTGCTACAGAGCGTTTTAAGTCAGTAAGCAGCCATTGTTAAATAGCACGTAATGATGTTCCTCTCAACTACTTTTAGATTCCCCCAGACTATGGTGTTCACAGCATGTAAACTATTAACAGGAAGACTGTTCTCAGCTAGATTACTTCAAAAGTGGAAAATTGTGCAGGTTTTTTAATTTAAAACAGAATTCTGATCATTTCAATGTCAAGATTTTTTATTTATTTCAGTTTACTTTTTAGCTTTAAAAAAAATGACCTCTTTTGCTCCTTCACTTTGGGCACTTAAAGTCAGTTCATAATGTTAAAATTAAGTATTCTTTACTATTTTATTTAAAGGGAGATGGGGGAAATGCCTGTACATTCTCTCTAATGTGCATAGCTGTCCGTCACTAAAGCTGGGGATATGTTTGTTCACCTCTTTGCTTGAGAAAATGTGACAAAGAGGCACCTACTTACTCATACACCTCACTTACGCAGCTTTATCTCATCCTCAAAGTCAGGCCTGATTGCTTGCCATGCCTGGGATCTGATTTGGGGGAATTGCCTGAGTACTTCAACTTTGATTCTTTTTTGTGGTAATTGCAGGCGTGTCTTAGATAAATCACTTCTTGGTTTTCCTTTTTTTTTTTTCTCCCCACAAATACAAAGCCTTGATCATCTGCAAAAAAAAAAAAAGAGAAGACAAAAATGAGTAATTCAGGATTCAACTGGCCAGAATTTGCAGAAATGGTGTTTTTCAAATAGCCTGCTTAGAAAGCTGATATGAAAATAGAAGGTGATGCATTTAAAAGTTTATGCTTAACTACTAAATATCCTCTATAAAAATAGCCCTCACCAGCCTTGAAAAATCCAATGCAAATCCTGCTTTGAAGAGGTTTTATTAGTCTGCTGACTAAGCAGGTGCTTCCCTTAGGAGATTGTATCAGTAAGTGTGTCTGCTGTTCTTTTGCCCTCCCCCATACACCTGAGAGGGCAGGTGACCTTCAGTAACCCCCAGAAAGTCTGGCCCTTCAAGGATCCTCACCTGTGTATCTGCCCTTGGCTCTGAATGGATATCTATCAAGAGGCAGCACTGTTGCTATTTAGGAAACCACCTGAAACTCTGCTCAGCTTTGAACCTTGGATGTTCCTGCAGGGGGTCATGCTTAAGGAAATGCTAAGGGAAAACAGCTGCGAAGCACGGGCTGTTGTAGTGCTTTGTTCTGACTTCCTGCTGACCTTTGGGTTTCTAACTGTTCACGTAAAAGCCTGGCCTCAGGTATTGCTAAGGGAACCTTTTCCTAGCTCTGGCAAGCCTGCCTGGTGCTGGGGGAGGAGAAGCAGCTTTGTGAAGGTGCTTTGTGAAGGTTCTGAACCTGAGCAGTACATGCAGGCAGTGTGGAGACCAGCATGAGTGGGTGTGTCAGTGGGATATGGATGGGGCTGGCTTGGTGCTTCCTGCGTGGCCAGGATTGCTGCTGCTGCTTGGAGCAGAGTGTGAGACAGTAACCTGTCCTTATGTGAGAAAACTGAGAACCACAAAAACCACATACTTTCCTTGAATTTTTTTGTCTGTTTACTTAGAACTTCCATTCAGAATTGACATGCTTTTACTCCTTCCCCTGACGTTCCCTTCCTCTTTTAGCTGCCCCTTCTAGCTGTTCAGAGGTGGTGTATTTTGCTAAGGAGTCAAGCTACTCTTCCGGTGGATACAAGTATTCAAGTTTTTGAACACAGGCTTCTTCCCTGTGTAGTAGGTGAAATAATGTCACAAAGCATAGAAAAAATATTTACTTTTTCAATTTTATCATATATGTTGTCATTATTCTTGGATCATTGACAATGAACTTATCAGTGAAGAATCTTGAGGCCATCCATGTCTGTTGGCACAAATACTCAGAGCTGCAGAGAATCTGTGCTTTGTCACCAAAGACTTTATTTGAAGTTCTTCCTCAGCTTTTTACTCCCACCCCAACCTAAGATAAGTAATACTCTGGGGTTTTACTTCTAGAGTAGCAGCAGCAGGCTCATCTCTAGCAAGTCGGAAGGAGTAAAACAACAAAGAGGAACTACGGGTTAGTTAGGAGACTATGGTAGTTACAGATAGTAATAGTGAGGGATACAAGTTTCATGGACATAATATAAATAATATCCAATATAAAGACAAGAAAGTACAGTAATCTCATGGAAAAAAGACAGATCCAGTTTCCTGCCAGATCCATCAGTACCTTTTCTGTAGTAGCCATTGTTCAATAGCTCAATATTTACTGGTTTTCCATCACATTATCACACTTTCTAGATCCCGTGATGGGCACGTCAGATATGTTTTGGCCAATCTATTGCTTGTTCACCTCTCAGATCTTTTCTCCAGCACCAGGCAATTCAAAATACGTCAGAAACAGATAAAAATGAATTAAACATCTAGGCTGAACTGTATCCCACCCATGTCCTACTAAAGGTTTTTACTGAGTTGGGATTTGTGACTTAACATTTTCCTCCCCCTTTATCCTGTATTTCTGTCCTACATCCTTTATCAGTGTGCAGTGCAGGTAGAAGGTTTCATGCTTATAATGAGTAATTTAATTAACATGTGACGTTCCTCTGTGCCAAATGCAGGTTTGGGTGATATGAATTGAACTCTGGATGAGTTATAAAAGGTTTATGAATGAGTGGTTTTCTTCCCCGTGAGTGTAAAATAATAACCAGCTTTAAGGAAATATTATGACTGAAGAATAGCTGGTGACAAAAGGGCTTTTTGTGGTCACTCTGCAATGTTCCTATCTGGGAATGATGGGCCTGTTGGACAAACCCTACAGGACACAAGCACAGCCTTGTATAAACCCTACAAAACCCACTTGTAGGATTTATAACAAAATTTAATTTTTTGTTTATTCTCTGTGAGACTTCAGTTGGAGGTCCTTGAGGGCTATTTCTTAAGGGATTGCAGAAATTAAGAAGAGTACGATTATTAACAATAAATATAAATACATTATGTAAAATAATTGCAAATAAAACATGCACTCATGAATGTTTAGTTCCATTAGAACAGGTTTACAGAGACGTGAGTCAAAGATAATAAGCACTAATTTATTTAGCTCATGGACAGCAAAGAAATAAAGAGGAATAAGAAAGGTGGGATAAAGTTGTAGCTGCACCACCAAGAAATGCAGGTAACTTATTACATTTGGTTTCCAGGTTTATTCATACGAAGCATTAATGGTTCTCTTTCATCATGGAGAATATTTAATTCAGTGAAATTTTAAAAAGTGAAAAACATGGTTCTGGATTGAAACTCTGTCATTCAGCTGAACAACAATTACAAATGCAGAAGATCCAGATGCAAAATCTAAATTCCTAGCATGACAGGATGATTTATGAGGCACTGCAAAATTATTTTCTCCTGACTGCTATACCCGCTTGCTTCTGCCGCTGTATAAGCTTTGAAAGCTCTATCTGTTCCATGCCGGAATATTTCCCCCCTGCATCACCCATGCCGTTTGACTTGTGATTGTCAGGTTGCTCAGGACTTCATGCTTCTAGGATTTAACGAAAAAACATTGACGATCTCTAGAGTCCATAGACAATATCAGAGAATGCACTTGCCAGCTTTTCCTATTACAGGCAGGATTTGAAGCACTGAACTAGGTAATGAATTATCAGCAGAAACAGAGAACATTGTAACTGGCAGGCTGGCAATCAGCTGTGGTATTAAAAAGCAGCTGCAGGAAAGGGTTTTTTCCATTTTTTCTTTCTTGTTCCATACAGGAATTGATGTTCTTCTTGCACACCACTCATGATGTGTAATGACCAAGTGAAACATAAAAATAATGCTAAGGATTGCATCCACCTTGAGCACCCAAAGCAGGGACTTAAACCAGCCTGCAGTGTAGGACTGGTGTGACTAACAATGATGAGAGTGTGTTACAAAAGTGTGCAAAATCAGGGTTGCAGCATTGTCTGGTTCTGTCTTACTTCAGTTACGTACCTTTGATGGCATCTATAAATACTTATGTATAGGCAGGCAGGTCTGCTTCCTCTGTCCTGGGTGGTTTTCCCTCGGGTAACCTCAGTCTTGCAGCATCTGAGGTTATGTGAGAGGAGTCAGGCTCTCCTTGGGTTTGCTGTTCATGACCTCACACAAGGCACCACAGAAAGGTTGCCTTATTTTTGGAGTTGGAGAAACACTTTCTGGTTTAATTCAGCCTTTTTAGTAAAAACAAGTGCAAAAATTTGGGTTCATTGGATGTTTGAGAGTGTAAATCAATAGAGGAGGAAGGGAGGTTTCCTGGAAGGTTCCAAGTGGCTTCCCTGGAGCCATAATATCAATACTCTTCCAAGTTCAATAAAAGCGCAGGTGGCAATATTGTAATTATCAAATGTTTTTCACAACTGTACTGTTGAAAGGTAACCAATAGCTGTAAAATGATCTAATAATCACCAGGCAAGAAATACTTACGTTTCAGTAAAGTACAACTCCTACTGGCTGGTCGGAGCCTTTGTAATCAATTTATAAATGAACTTCTTCTTTAAATATACTCTCTTTATATTTGCAGTGAAGTAAAATCCATAACATTCAAATATGGTCTGTACTTTGCATTCCCTTAGCTAACTCTTACATTTTCTAGCATGAAAAGAAATGCATTTTATGGATTTTTTTCCTGCTGTGAACTCCCATAACCATACGAGTGATAACAAATGTGTGTGATTTGGGTTTTTTCCTCGTTTATTTTGCAAATCTCAAAGCCTGTAACTACTGCGATGAAGACACCCCTGGCTATGGCAGTTTTTCCATGGGTTGTGTAGAGGTGCACGGCATTGCTAAAGCGTGCCTCAGTTTCTGTGCCTCGGCGCTGGGAGGCAATGTGCAGAACAACCCAGTGAGACATCTGCCTGGTTTCCAGACACCCCGGGGCAGTGCCAGGCTCAGTCAGCACAGTGCAGGAGCCCTGCTGCCACCTGCTCTCCCCACACTGCCTCAGCTCAGTCTGGTGTCTCCAGTGCTGCCCAGACTGCAGCTCTGGGCCTTTGCCAAGAACCTGCTTTGCTGTCGACAGGCCACAGGCAGTGTTGGAAGAACCAAAATTCATGCATTTTTATGAACTTCTCAGCACTCTGACTAGCAGTGAGTGCCAACATGTACTGTACTTGGTTAAAAATTGCTCCATACACCCCATTTTTTCTTTCAAACCATTCCTGCCTTTCTTCTGAATTTTTTCTCTTTTGTAATGACCATCTCCTCTGTTTTCTCTTCACAGGCAGGTTTACAGACCTACTGCTTCCTAGTGTTTGCTGGCATCTGCTTTGCAGGAGCAACCTACCTGTTTTTTGTCCTGCCTGAAACAAAAAATAAGACATTTCATGAGATCAGCCAAGCATTTGCCAAAAGGAATAAAGTAACTTTTGAAATGCAAGAGATGAACCACTACCCAGGGCAGAGGAAATCAAGTGAAGAACAAGAATCAAACTTCACATCTTCAGTGGACAATGGGGAAACCAAAAAAGGGATTGTGTAAACCCAGGATGCTCTTTCAGGGGAGGGGGGAAAGCGTGCTCTTTTCATTTATAGCAGTGAACAACTTGTATATTTTACATCATCATGAACTGCTTCCCCCTTGAAAATGTTCTAAGTGAGTATGGGTGAACTCATTAGCAGCTGGGGTAATGGTTGAGAAAGTGAGGGGCGGGAGGAGTGGCAACTGATAAAACAGATGAGATGGAGTTTCCTTGGCACCTGTGAAGCAAGTTCCGTGGTGAATGGGGTGGGGAATACAGACTTGGAGAAGTGAAGTGGCAGTGGGAAGCCAGGGTTGTGAGCAGCAGCTGGCTGAGCACCCCACTGTGCTGACAGGGAAGTGTTCATGCTCCCTCCATGAGGAGGAGGAGGCAGCAGGGAAAAGGGAAGAGATCCCGGTGGGGGTCTGCTGAGAAGCAAACCTGAAATGGCACCAGAATGTATTTCTCTACATATCCCAAGATGTCATTCCAGCTTCCCATGAGAACTGAGATGACACTCCCCTGACCTCCCATTCCTTTTCCAGCTATTTTGACTTTCAGTTGCATTGTTTGAATATCTCCCACCTTCCCACAAATGGGCAGTTCTGGGTCCTGATGAGTTTCCTTGTCTCACTTGCAAATCCTGATTCACTAGTAATAGAGCTGTCTCTAGTTTCTGGGTTTGCTGGCACTGCATTTCTCTGGAGATATATATTTATATAATTTTATTTTTTAAAGATGAACTTAGAAGCCTTAATATGAAAAGAAAACTAAACCTCATGGTGAGGTGAGAGAACTCTGATGGTATATGTAGGGTATAGTATTAAAACAAAAATTCAAACATGAAGTGTTCCAAGGGTTGGGGTTTTTTAATTTTTTTTTGTTTGTTTATTGCTTTTCTTTTCAAATTCCTTTTAAAATGAGTCTTAGGAGCCCAAATTTCCCTGAGACCTGATAACTGTTAGTTCTTAACACTCAGATCTCTGCATAGGAATTTGGGTGCCTATTTCTTACTTAAACACTAATTTTTATTTGGGCATTAGATTCTGAAGCACCAGGCCTAGTTCACGTTACTAAGTTTCTAAGCTGTCTAAAGCTTTGTAAAACTGTTTGATTTCTTGAGAGGAAGACTCAGCAGGCTCTCAGTGGTTTGGTGAGCAATTTGTGGGATTTTTTTCCTAATGAACATCATCTTTACAGTTTGTAATTTTGATAACAGTTTTTCTTGATCCCTCTAGGTACCTGGATGCTGAGGGGTGATAACTTTATTAAGTTAAATGTCTGTTTTATATGAAAATCAGTAAGTCTTAGAGCTACTCTCAGTTAGGAGTAAGACACAAGAAAAAAAGTGCAGCATGTAGGTAGAGTCAAACTGCTTCCACAGGTTATATTTACTAATCTAGAAAGTCATGCATTTGGAGCATTTTTGTGGGAAAATTTGCATATATATTCATATATGTATGCATATGTGAATATATATATTCCAAGTATAGATATATATTAATATTCAATGGCTTAATATTAGTGGTTTTAAGGTGAAAGGCGGTAGATAGAGATTGGATATTAGGAAGAAATTCTTTACTGTGAGGGTGGTGAGGCCCTGGCACAGGTTGCCCAGAGAAGCTGTGGCTGCCCCATCCCTGGAATTGTTCAAGTCCAGATTGGACGGGGCTTTGAGCAACCTGGTCTAGTGGAAGGTGTCCTTGCCCATGGTGGGGGATTGGAACAAGATGAACTTTAAGGTGCCTTCCAACCCAGGCTATTCTATGATTCTGTGATTTGCATTCATATATATACACACACAATGGATAATTATTTTCCGGTATCTGGGGGGATGTTTGTATTTCTCCAAATGATAAGCTGTTTTTTATTTTGTTCTACACTGTAAATTAAAATCAGAGATCCTAATGTTCAGCTGTTACTACTAATTTATGTATATAGTTTTATACTGTGATTTATTTGTATGTGGCATATTTACTGCAGACATTGTAAGCTGACCTAATAGGGCAATTTCACTACTAGGTAATAGACAAAAAATTGATGGGTGCCTTTATGCCAGAATTTATGCTTTTTTTACTGGGATAGAGGAACAGCAGTAAGAAAATGAAATATATGTGAGAAAGAGAATTAAGAATGAAAAATTAAAATTTATGGGTTTGGTGCCACTATTAAGAAAGAGTGAAGCAGGATTATACCGACATAGATGGAAGCTAATCAAATACTGTGGAGAAAACTGAAGAAAAATGCTATTTTAATAAGTGGTTACTTGTAAAATTATATATATAGTAAATTAAAATATTACCTTTCAGTGCCTTTAGTTCCCTATCCCGTGTGTTACTTGAGGCTTGCTAAGTGAATGGCTATGTAAACAATGAATGTGAATGCCAGCCCTCCAGACAATTTTAAGAAAAATTTCTTCCTTTTTTGCCTGCAGGGCAAGACTGGCAAATTCAGACCCTCTCATTCAGACTGGGAATTACCTTACTTTGTGGTTAGGGCTACTAACATGGTATGATGAGATCTGCTTTGAGCCAAGGTGACAAGATTGGAAACCAATATTATTAGAATGAGAAGAATTTAACACTCAGTGCTGTTCCTTGATGTACATTATAGACACTGTTGAAAATGTTACCATTGGATAACTTCGATTAAATACCATGCTGACCTAATACAGGAGTTGTATCAGAAGTTAGGACTTCTGTAACAAAATAAAATCATCTTACAGTTGCCTAGAGTTGCATTTGGAGCCCAGCTCTGAATGCACGGGTAGAGATGTCTTGATAGAATTTCCTATCACAGCTCAGGGGGCTTGTACAGCATTAACAGCAAGGGGTCATGCTTTCATTTCTGCAATCTCATTTGCCCACCTCTTGTCCCACCTGAGATGGGCAAACACTTTCCGTGTGGCTGCAAAGGGCTGCTACAGACTGGGTACGCCGTGGGACAGGGGTTCCACATCTCACCGGATTTTTGTTGCCATCCATGTTAAAAGCAATTCCAGGCCAAGCTAGTGGTTTGTTCACTGGCCAGGGAAGTGTCCTCTGCCTTGGGCTGTGGAAGTTTCAGATGTGCCAGTACTTCATTAACTTTGTCATCTCTGACCCTAATGAGAGTTTTGTGTTGTTCTTGAAGTTGTTCCATAAAGTTTTTTCC
>QWTY01032548.1:0-13030 GCA_008033365.1 Pseudorectes ferrugineus | reverse complement strand
ATACTGTCTGTTACTTTTCCTCTAGGGCGATGTAGTAAATCAAAGAGAAACTTAGCTTTTAAACCACCTAAGCCATTCTCTTGTCTTCAAGTTTTAGTATTTTTTCAGTGTCAGAACAGTAGTGTCACTAAATAGGAGTATTACAAATAAAACCAAGTACAGTTAGTCAAGAAGTATTTCTTACATTTCTTTCAGACAAATGCTCTGAACAGAACGAAAACAAACTATGGCTTGTCTTACAATGACAAATATGGAAAGTGCAGCAACTTCTACTGTGCACCAGAATGGTGACATCCGTGGGAATAACCGTGCACCCAAGCAGACAGAACCATTGCTTCAAGTGTACCTTTATCATTCTCCTGGGAAGACAGAAGGAGATTACCTTCAATTTTCAGCTGGAGAGTATGTTGCAGAAGAGATTTGTGCTGTCGCCTGTAAAGCCTGTGGTAAGTATATACCGAACAGTTGATCTAATGAAGCAGTGAAATTCAGCTTCATACAAGAAAGTTTTTAACAATCCAGAGCTCATCAAAATGGTGGCATTTAGACTGAAATGCTAATTTCTCTGTTCTCTCAGAAGTAATTAGCACCAGACTGTAAAACTGTTCCCATTAGGATGGTTGTGAAGCTGAACTGGGTGACTGCCATATTTTTTCAAATAATTTAAGGGTATACCATCCTTTAACTGAAAGTCTCCTTTCATTGAGCTGAGATACAGTTTGAATAGTTAAATCATAGCAGGAGCTGTAAATAGCTTGAATTACTTCCTGATAATTACTTTGCAGCCCTGCAAAACAGATTGGTCCTGGAAGTTATGCATATGTTGTATATTATACGTGTTCAATCACTTTGCAGAAGGAAACAGTTCTATTAGATATAACATGACTACTTGTGTGTGTTGTTAATGCTCTTTGTAATAGTTTAGGAAATAAAGTGTGTAAATAACATGGTAGTTTGTTTTAAATAAATAAATAATACATTGATATCTAAGAATGCATTTGAATTGTTACATTTACCCAGAGTCCAGCATAAACCAGTGCTGAAATCTGTAGTAAAATAATTCAAGCATACATTTTGTGCATGCATCTTCCTTTCTTTGCAAAAGTACGTTGAATTTTTTAATAAAACAAAGGAATTCCAATAATCTCTGGGTATGAAAGTGACCATCTTTTTGTTCCTCATGTGTGCACACAGACATGTACACAGAGTTTCTCCATATGTTGCTCTGGGTTGTCAGTGTTACAAGGCTGGATTTATCTTTTAGCTTTCCAAATGCTGCATTTCAGGTGCAAATGAATTTCAAATAAGGTCTTGTAATTCCAATTACATGTTTAAGAAAAGACTGGATGTACCACTCAGTGCCATGGTGTAGTTGACCAGGGTGGTGTTCAGTCATAGGCTGGACTCCATGTTCTCAAAGGTCTTTTCCAACCTAATTGATTCTGTGAAATACTTCCTTTCCAGTGGATCACAATTATGAAGTTTCTGACTCTGACTGTACATTTTTTGTCTCCAAACGATCTTAGACTTCTGTGATTTTGTCTTTTGGTGGCCGTTTTTAAATATAGTTGTAATGACTTTAGTTTTGGGAGGAATCTGTCATTTTTCCTGTGCTGATAAGTGTCTTGCAGTGACTGAGTTACATGCTCTGAGTTGATAATTTATTAGTGTATGCTAATTTCACAGAGATTCTTCTGGGTTTAAGGCTCATTCTTCCTCTAAGTTCTTTAGGTGTTTTGGAGTCTGACTAAGACCTGAGTTCAGAGAGTTGCTTTTTGTGTAACAAGAGCACTTTAGACAGATAAACACATATGATGAGTTCAGCTGAAACACTGCCTGGTATTCATTCTGGTAGACCAGGAGGAAATTGGTATTTGGAGGTTTGCAAAGGTTTAGCTTTGTGAGGTTCTTCTTCTCTAATGACCTTGTAGGTTGGAGTTTGACAGATGGACCTGGGAGTTTTCTTGAAGCTAAGGTATCTTTTCAGTGGTGGCCCCCTGTCATGGGCAGGGACGCCTCCCACTAGACGAGGTTGCTCAGAACCCCATCCAGTCTGGCCTTGAACACTTCCAGGGATGGGGCATTGACAGCTTCTCTGGGCAACCTGTGCCAGGGCCTCACCATCCTCACAATAAAGAATTTCTCCCCAATATCCAATCTAAATATCTCTTGTTTTAGTTGAAAACAGTTCCTCATTGTCCTATCACTGTTATCTTTTCATCTATTGCCCTATCACCTTGCCAGTAAAAGCAGTACAGAGCTGCCCTTTTGAAATGTCAAGGCTCCTGTCTGGGAAGTCCCTGCATCCTTCCATGTTGCATCAGGAAGGCATTTCCCGGGGGAATGAGCCCAGGCTGTCCCTTGGGGGGAGCCTGAGTGCTCAAATCCAGCTGGAGAGAACAGAGCAGTTACCTGACCTTGTGTGTTTTCAAAGAAAGAAGAGTTCCTTCGCTGTCACTACTGTAATTTCAAGTTCCCTGGAAGGATTATTAGGGCTGGTAGGTAGTGATGACCCTTCCCTAGCTTTCCTCACTTCCCATGGCTTGGGAATGCTGTTGCTGAGGGATGCCAGAAGCACACACCTCTCTCCAAACACCTCTGCTGTCCATCCCGCTGACCCGTGGGTGCAGGCATTGCCTCTGGTGGGTTTGCATCCAGGCCAGAGAATAGAATCATGGAATCATTAAGGCTGGAAAAGCCCTCCAAGAACATCAAATCCAACCATTAACCCAGCACTGCCAAGCCCACCCCTAACCCGTGTCCCTAAGCACCACGTACGTGTCATTTGAACACTTCAAGGGCAGTCATTCCACCACTGCCCTCGGGAGGTCCTTTGGCTTTGCTCAGCTTTTAACTTGAAAATGCTGAGGGTCCTGCAGGACTTTTTGACTGCTTTTGCAGTGAAGTTTGCAGTGAAGATGGGTGCAGGCTGCACTCGTGGATTGGTTCATCTCGGTCATGTAACCTCTCTAATTCTCTTTGCAGTAAAGCGATTTAAGGAGCCAAAGGCAGAGAGACGTCCCTGGAGGATATGGTGAGATTTTTCGTTTGAAACTTGAAAAGACCATGTTTATAATATTATTTTCTCTTATACTAACCATCTTCTAGGCCCCCTGTGTACCCTGCATGACATTCAGTTGTTAAATGAAATGTGCTGCTGCCTCCCAAGGAAACCTCCATAAAGTAGCTGGTGCTCCCTAGAAATTAAATTCCCTCTATAGCTCCTCCAGAAAATCTTGTTTTTCCTCCAGGTTTTATGATACCTCCAAGCAAGCAATAGGTGCCCTCTTCATCCATTTTGCCAATGTTTTTCTGTCTGATCTCACTGAGGAGGACCCTTGCTCTCTGTAAGTACACGAGGCACTTGAAATCATGCCCTACATCTGTCAAAGGGAGAATTGTGTTGGGAAGGGTCATAAACAGTGTGAACGGGTCCATTTGAAACACTGCCTGGGGATAAACCCTGCTGAGCTTGTTTTTGTGGTCTCTGTTGTCTTCTTTGCTGGTCCTGTTTGGGAATTTCTAAACCAAACTTCAGACGTAATGTAGAAGTGCCATCTTTACTTCAGCCACTTTGCAGATAAAAATTCAGTTTCGGAGTTAATCTCATCTCATTTTGAGAAACTCCTCTAGGCTCCAAAATGCTCCTTAAAACCTTCTGGCCCGCCTCCTTTTTTTTAAATTAAAGTGCTGCACCTTGATGTGTTTCTTTAAGCGGACACAAGTTTGGCTGGGGCTGCACATAACCCCTCAAATGATGTATTGTTGTTTTTTTAAACAGACAGTGTTTTAAAATAAACCCTTTCATGCTTATGCTGTGCCCTTTGGGTGTGTTGTTTATTTTTGATGTGTGTTTTATGTTTCCCTGCACTGCCTGACTTGTCATCCTGAACCAAGCAGCTTAAAACCCTCCAGCCCTGTCCCTGGGCTTTGAGGCTCATACTCTGTGTTCTGCCCAGTATAAACCACCAGAGCCTCGTGTTTGTACGGAATGCTCTGGTTTCAGCAGCTGGAAACTGTAAGAAGCCAGTCTGAGCTTCTGGATGTAGAAAAACTTGATGTTATGCTTTCAAAGTGGATATCAAAAGCAGATTGTTGTTTTCAATTTCGTGGTTCAGAGGCAGTATCGAGTTCTGGAAAAGGAAATGTTCACTGCTGGTAGCTCTGTGCTTGGCATTTTCTTCATGCTTGTAGAAATCTGGCAGAAAATATTGCAATAATGGAAAACTGCATAAAAAACCACATTAGTGTATGTGGTGGTTTTTTTTTCTTTTGGAGTTCGTTAAAATTCCAAGACCTGGATTAGAGCTTGGACCCTGCAATCCCTGCGAGGTCCCTGCAAGTCTCCTGCCTGTGGCACTCTGCCCAGTGGCACTTAAGCATCCAAAGCTGCAGAGCAAATCCATTGAGCCCAAATCTCCTGGCGGGGATGGGTTCAGCTCCTGGATCTGCACTGGGATCTTAACTTGAGGTTTTTGGGGACCTCAGGGTTCCCACTGCTGAGTGAGGGCCCCTCACCTCTCCCAAAATCTGCCTCAGTCTGTGTCTCTGTTTTTGGGAGCCTCTTGCAGCTGCTCAGAAAAATGGACTTTTTGCCTCCTCTGCTGCCCAGTTCGTAGAGCAGCTGTGGTGCCCAAAAAGCTGCCATTTTCTCGTGTGAAATTCTAGAACAATTTGGTTCTGTTTCCTCTGAAACTTGGGATTTAATTCTTGTTATTAAGAAAAAAAAGATGCTGCAAATGGAAAGCCTCTTTTTTGGGGGGTAACTTCTAAGAAGTATTTATTGCTATATGAATAAATGAGGAGTGCCAGAGAGTTGGTTGAGCCTGTCCCTTCTCTCCTGAACGAGGTTTTAAACTACGAAAAATTGCTGGTAAGACTTAGGAAAATGCAATAAAAGAGAAAGGAGGCAAGTTTGGATTGTTAAGTGGGGTTATTTAAAATCTTGGGGTTTTTCTTATTGATTTCCATATTGAAATTAAAGATTTTGAATAAGACTTAAGAACACAGCTGAAACCTGAATTTTCCTCTGCTCCTAGCTACCTTATTAATTTCATCCTGGATGCCACGCTGGGGATGCTGCTGATCTGGCTGGGTGTGAAAGTTGTCTCCTGGATCGTGCAGCACAAGAAATACACGTACCTGGTCTTCGGGGAGTATGGTAGGTGTCATCTGCTCTGCCAGGGTGTGCTCCTAGCTGGGAATGGGGACAAGAAAATGGCAGGAAATACAGTCTGGAGCTAAAATGTGAGTGGCTGCCTTCTCCAAGGAGCTCACAGAGTGTGGTTGTTGAATTAAATGCTGGGACACTGGAGTGTGTAGCAGGGTGGTGATGAAAAGCTGAACATTTCCTTGGATGTATAATACACCCCAGGACGTCCATATGGTAAATAAAGGTGTTTGGGGTTCTTTTGTGGGGTTCTTCTGTGGGTTTTTCCCTACCATCTCCATTCAGAATAGGGAGTTGTTCTTGCATTTGCCTTGACCTGTAGTAGGCATCAGCCAGGCACAGCAGGGCCCCAAAACTTGAGTTCTCAAGTTTGGCCTCTTTTTAAATTCCTGCCTTGAGATGGAGAAAACGTTTCCAAAAGCTGCTCTCAGCCAGCCCCACTAGAGGGTAGCAGTTCCCTTCCAAAAGAGCAGAGCCAGCTTCCAGGAGAAGCTGCGGGAAAGGGAAAAATTAATGCTTTGCCTATTTCACATTACATCGAATGTACAGGTGAATCCAGTTGTACTTCAGAAAATACATCTTGTTCTATACATATAAAACTGCAGACTTGCCTTTAAGACCTTAATCATTACGTCTGTTCTGAAGTTAGTCTTGTTTCTTTGTATTTTTAGTAGCTGATCTGGTATCTGAGCTGTTGAAACTTGGGCCCAACTAGGACTAGTTTGGAGGACCCCGCTGCCTTGTGAACCTACTGAAGCTCACACTCAGCCTGTGTGGATGGGTACTGGCAGAGGATGAAGGGCATGGTGGGGTTTGTGAGGCAGCAGAAGCAGCTACAGACTGGGAATGAGATGATGTGATGTGGCAGGGCCAGCTCTCAAACCTGAGAGTGGCTTTAAAGGCTGATCTCAAGCGGTTTCAGCATCCCGACAGCAGGCATTTGGTGGGGGGAATACCTTTTGTATCTCCCCTAATGCCTCCTCCTTTATAATAAATAGATCCCTAAAGTCAGTCAGATGAGACAGCAGAAGAATCCAGATATTCTTAGTTCAGGAACTGGAATTTTTCCCCTTTTGAGCAGCAAGGACTGGAAGCCCAGCCACCTCAGGACACAGCTTCAGCTTTGGGTGCCACGTCTGCAGTTGAGCAGAAGCAAGGAAACAGGCAAAGTGTCTTGGCAGAGCAGTGATGAACTTCTGTTGAGCTGTAGCTGGCCCCTCATTAGGGTTGGCTTAGACCACAGAAACAACTCACTCCTTTGAGAAAATCTTGTTTTCATTAGTAAAAGACAAGTTTGGGCTGTTGCTTGAATTTGGTTCTTGGATTGGGGGTTAAATATCTCATCCATCAAGTACAGTTTTTGGTGCAGGTCTCTGGCCAGAGTGACCCCAGTGGAAAATTCAGGTAGGAGCCAAGTGACATGTCCGAGGCAATCCTGTGGCAGGGCTGGGGAAGGAAAACACTCCCGTCCTCATCTCTGGTGTTAAGTAACTTCCATAACAGTTGGGAAGACGCTTGTAAACTTTGTACAGTTTGATGCAGGCTCCAGGAATATGATTCATTTTCTGGGCTAATTGCTCTACCAGACTTTTGCTCCTCAGGAGAATTGAGGGAAGCAACGTAAGTCCTGCAGAGGAGAAAACCAGGGGAGCACCAAATCCACGTTGCAAACAGCACTCGGTGCCGTTGCTCCAGCCATCAGAACAGAGTGGTTGTGGTTTTGTCCAGTAGAGCCAGTACCCATCAACTTGGAGAAAAACAACAAAAAAAAATCTGTTGCAGCTGTCTCCTTCCAGCATCCCTGCAACTGATGCAAACCACTGTAGTTGTCCTTTGGTGTGGGCTGCAGCAGTTCCTCCTGCTCTGTGGTTGCTTCTCCTGCCTCCACAGCCCTGGCTGGGTCCCCCTGTGCAGCTGCAATAGCTGCGTTAATGGAGAAGCAAAGTCAAGGGGAGGGAAAGCACTTAAATCTGTGCTGCTATTTTAAGCATCCAGCTGCCCAGGACTGTTTAGAAAAATCAATTACTTCCATATTTCCAAAACCCAGGAAGAGGCATTCTGAGATCAGCCTCTCTTGTGCCCGAGCTCGTGGCCAAACGCTGCTGCAGCCAGGAATGACCTGTTTTACAGCTAGTGGGGAATCAAAGGCTCCTGTTTGTTTATGTTCCTCCATCTTTGCCCAGCAGCTCTTCATTGGTCTCTGAATTGCCTCTAAGCACACGAAACTGCATTTTGGAAGGTGCTGTCTCTTCTCAGGATGCCTGGCTCCTAAGATCAAAGACTGGGGAAGTGTGTTCTTGGCTCAGGTGGGCTTTGGGGAATGAGGGTTGCCTTACACCTACTCAGAGCTAACAAACTCCTACCCCTGGAGGTGTTGAAAGCCAGGTTGGATGTGGGACCCTGAGAAACCTGATGGCACCCCTGCCCACGGCAGGGGGATTGGAACTAGGTGATTTTTTTAAGGTCCATTCCAACCCAAACCATTCTATGATGATTCTGTGAAATTCCACAAATGCACCATTGCTGGAGCAGGTCATGGCCATAGGTGCTGTCCCTGTAGGAACCAATGCATGGAGGAGAATAAAGCAGAGTTTAAGCTTCAAAAGACGTGGGAGGTGACTACCCAAGTTCTTGGAGGTGCTATTGGGCCTGGACAGACTGAGCAGGGGAGGTGCTGGCTCCAGTCAGGGTGTGCAGATCAAGCCTAGTTGAACTTTGTGCCTCATCTCCAAACTGGTCCAGCTCTCTCTTCCCCACCATGGCAATGAGCAGCGTCCTAGAGGACCCCTTTGGATGGCTGCAGTGTCCTGACATTTTAATTGTGGTTAATAATTCTCCAGGATTACTTCAGAAATACCCCATTATTTCTTTTAAGTAAGCAAATGCTACAAATTTGCATTGAGAGAGAGAGATTTCCTGCAATGTGCAAGTAAGTTTTTCTAGAGGAGCATTAAGAAATGAGGAGGAAAAGTGTTCTCACTGGAAAATGTCCCTCTGGATGCCCCTCTGGATGTTGACTTGTGCATGACTGTAGCTGTGGTCACTGGCTATCTAAGCCTGATGCTTTGTGCTCGTTCAGTGTCTGGAAATGGAAAGGCATCTTGCTTGGAGGCCTTCAAAATCTGTTTAGTGGCCTGTTGAACTCTGCTGGTCAAATTTAGTTCTAAGAGAATATGCTGTGTGCCAGCTGCTGAGTTTAACTGAGGACCTGTGTAGGCTGCTTTTGGCCCCGTGGTGATGTTGTACAAAATTTCCATAACAAATATTCCCACGTCCTGGAGCAGTCGAGGGAGCTGGCTGCTAATGCTTGAGGAAATACTGCTGGAAATTGCTCTGAGGGGCTTTCCTGTCCTCAGCCTGCTGGGCCTTTCCACCCCTAGGACCAGAGGGGAAAAGTAAGGAGAGGAGTGAGGGTCCTGCTCAGGGACCGAGTGTGTGGTTGGGTCCCTTGCTCTGAGCAGGGGTGCAGAGCTCTGAGCCTCCTGGAACAGGATGATGGCAGCACTGTTTCTAGGAATAGGAATTCCTATAAACTCCTATTCCACTGCAATAGGAATACCCACAGGGACCAAAGATCCAGAGCAGTGGTGTGACACTGCAAAATGGGGACAGATTCCAACTGTGCACTTGCTTTTTTCCAGTTCAGCAATGCAACAGGTTGTCCAGAGGAGTTGGGAATGCCCCATCCCTGGAAGTGCTCAAGGACAGGTTGGATGGGTTTTAAACAACCTGATCTAGTGGGAGGTGTCCCTGCCCATGGGGTCCCTTCCAACCCAGACCATTCTATGAGTCAGTCATTTTAATTCAGATGCAGAACATGCAGAGAGGGTCTGGGGTGTCCACTGGACCCATCTGGCTGCTGTGATGCATCACATTCCCATCTCTAAAAGCCTGGTTTTGCCCTCCAGGTGAGCATTTCACACAATTCAGAGTTTACTGCTATTTCCTACCCTCCTCCATACTTGGCACTGATAATTAGATCCCTTGGCTTTGGAGGTACCATGTGAGTATCTCTTAAAGAGTTTTTATTGACTTTTTCTACCCCCACCTTGTCACCTGGTACAACTTTCAGTGCCTTCAAATACTTGCCTTTCCTCAAACCCCCTGAACCCTCCACTTTGGCTGTGGTTAGGCTTTTTTCCTACCTGCTCCATGTGCACACAGTCCCCAGAAGACTGTAAATAAAGCTGTCTGGCAGTAACGTGGGCTGTGCTGACAGCTCAGTGCATTAGGCAGCCTGGATTAAAACTAATCCTGTTGTGTGGTAACAGCTCAAATACCTCAAGCACTGCTGCTCTGGCTCCCCAGCAGTTGGGCTCCCACGCACAAGTGGAATATGAGACACGTTTGTGTGAGGCTGCCACCGGCTCCAGTGGTCCTTGGGCTGCTCCAAGGAAGTTTTTCTGGTGGTGGGGAGCACCAGGAATGTTGCTGGAGGAGAGCAGTAAAAATTCAGTGTGTGCATCCTTTGGGGTGAAGGAGGATGTTAATTTCTGTGAGGATGGGAGATGGCTGTAGGAAGGTTTTAGCAGAGGGTGGTCGTTAAGCTAAAGGGAGAGGCTTGTGATAGATTCCATGTGTAGAGCTGAGATGTCCTGGGTTACCTCCCAGCTAGAACCAGAGACAAGAAACTGGAAGGGTTCAGAGGGAGTGTGATACATATAATCACCTAACAGGTGTGATGTGGAGGCTGCAAAGATCCTTTGGACCAGTTCCCCACTCTCCTACAAGGAAAGAAAAGCTGTGAACAGAGCAAAGAGGAGGACATCTATTTTATTTTAATTTCTTTAGCCTCCAGGTAGCAGATTAGTTTTTGCTGGCTGGCAGTGTTGTGTAGCAGAAAGTCTTGTGGGCACTCTTTGAGATTTATGTAATAAAAATGCTTCCTGTAAGAAGAATCCTTTCCTTTCCCATCCACAGAGCAGGGCACCTCTGGACAACACTTGATCCATTAAAGACATCAGGCTGAATCTGAGGATGCCTCTGACCAGCTTTCTGTAGGAAACCAGCACTTACATGAGCTCAGCTCAAGTCTTCCAGCCTTTCCCTACTGTGGGAGGAGGAGATGGGGCAAATCTGTCTTATGGGCTTGTCTAGGGAGCACACCAAAAGCTTCCCTGATGAGATGCCAGGAAATGCTGACTTGAATGTTCCTGGTACTGGTCAGAGTTAGGTGAATTAATGATGTTAGGTGGTGGATTAGTGGATGGTGAACACTGGGATGGATCAGTGGTCCTTGGATGACTCCACACCTGCTGAGGTAAGAAGCAGACAGCTGCATTCCTTGGTTGAGATGAGCTGCTGTCTCTGAGTCATCTTTGCAGCCCTTAAGGCCATGCTGCTGTTTCATTTTCACCCTTGTCCTGAATCATTTTGGTACAGAGCAGCCTCCTGTCCTTGGGAGATCAGGATGCAATAAAAAATAACAGTAGAAACACCCTCTGATCTCCCTGCTGGGCATGGAAGTTAAGTCCTGAGCACCCAGGCAAGTCCGTGCCTAGGGTGGGTTAAGAAGCAGGCTGTCTTTCCTGGGGTCTGTGTATCAGCCAGGTGAGCCAAAACCTGCCTCGGGCTGTCCAGTGCACACAGTGCAGAGCAAAGAACCACAGCCTGCTGTTGTGATGGTGCTTGGTAGCAACCTGTCCCCAGAAAGGTGCAAGGGGGCAGATATTTGGGGGGGATCTCAAACTTGCTGCTGCTTTTTGGGCAAGTGGAGATGACGGAGGGAAGTGCTGTCACAGAGAGCCGATTCACAAAGGGTGCTGTGGCTGTTAGTCCTGTCCCTCCATGGGGGACAGAGCACAGCTGACAACACAGAGCGAAAGGGAAAGAGTTCAAATGCAGGAAGGACACAACGGATGTGTTTGTTTTCCTGTTTTGTTTGTACTCGGGGCTCTGATGGGTGGTGGTAATGTGGGGGTTTCTGGGAGAATTGGTTTGTTTTGGGGTGTGGGGCAAAAGTGTTCACTAGACCCAACGTGTGTGCCAAAGGCAGCCAGGCATCCTGATCTATTGGGAGAGGCTCTTAGGAGGATCAAAGCCTCTCTGACACCAGCCTGTAGCTGCCAGCTGCCTCTAACACTGCTCCCATCTCCTCACAGACCACCCATTAAGCTGTTGCCTGCCAGGGAGCGGAGATTCCGCTCTCCAAAATCCTCCATGGACTCTGCTGGGTGTGCTTCCACATAACCTTCCTGGCTCCCTCTTCCTGCCCTCCCTGCATGCAGTTCCTGCTGGTTTGGCTCTCTCTGCTTGTTCTCCTCTTCCCTGCATCCTCAGCCTCCCGGTCCTTCTCTCTCCCCTCCTTTGCTTCCTTCTCATTCATGGCTTGAGCAATTCAGAATGTGGGGTGCAAGGTGACCCTACCTTGGACACCACCAGGGTGCCTCTACTTTTTAGCTGTAGCTTTGCAATGAGGCAGATGTTCTGGTATGTTGCTAACAAAGGACAGAAGGACAAATGTACCTGTAACCCTGTTTTGCACTTGCTGGGAAGCCGATCCCCACAGAGCTGGGGCTTGGTTGGACACCAGCTCTTACTAAGTCCCACTATGTGCTGCTGGTTTTTGTGGCCAGAGGTTTTTACTGGTTTGGATAAATATGCCTTTGCAAACTGCCGGTGTTGTCTTCCCCTGCCACATCTCGACAGAATTGTGCTGAAAAGTGGGGAAAAGTGGACAAAAGTGAAGCAGAGCTCCCAGCCTGCTGCCACCTGACCACGTCGAGCAGTGCATCTCACAGTGCCAGCTGTGCGGGTTCCCTTGCACGGATGGAATTCCAAATTCCGGACGGATTATGCTGGGAACAAGAGTTGCCAGGGGGTTATCTTTGTTTTTAAGCGGTAAGAGGAAATGCTGCAGCTTTCCTGAGCCAGATACAGTGGCTCAGTTTTGCAGACCTGAGATATTCTGGCGAGCCAGGGGAGGTGATAACCAGCTGGCAAGGTGCTCACAGAGGGCTGAAGCAAGCACATGTAATAGATACAGAACCATTATTGTTGTTAACAATACAAAAATGCTTTTCCTTATTACTTGATGAGTACCCCATTGGAAACATTCATATTTAATTAGCATTGATTCTTTTTGAGTGAATCGCTTTAAAACCTGGGGCGATGGAGTCCCTGTCTCTTGCTCAGACGGTGTCACGTAACCAGCCCTTCACTTCATCAGCACAATAAAATAATTCTGTTCAGGCCTGAGAAGTTATGCTGCTTGCAGTGAAAATGGTGACTTGAAATTTTCAAACTGTTTCTGGCAACTATGTGGGTAAGGCTTGTCAGGGAGCACATTGCAGGTGATATCTTTAATGATTTATTTGCATTGACTTCATTGTATAGAGGAGGGTGCAGGTACTGACTGGTCCTTTTAGAGAGGAGGGTCAGTATCAAGCACGAGGCAACTTTTCTACAAGGCTGCCTCCTCCTGTTCTCTGTACCAGATGTAATATTCTGTTTTTCCAGGTGACCCTCCACAAGCTGCTGCCTGGATTGGCCAGTGTATCCTCTACTTGCTGATAATGGTTTTTGAGAAGACTGTGATTAGCCTTGTCCTGCTTATCCCTGGTTGGACAAAGGTAAGCAGTGTTCTTCTAGCTGTAGCTGTTGTGGTTTGTTTTTTATCAGCTTTGCCTGATTCATGATTCCCATTATTGAAGGCCTTTAATCCTCACACTTGTTGACATCACTTTGTAATCATTAGCTATTACTTAAATTTTGGGAAACATGACTTTCATAATGGTTTGGCTTTTGGTGCACTCTCTTGCTAGTCAAAAGCTAATGGAATAAGATGATGCTTTAATTTTCCTTCCCATTCTTGGAAGGCTAAAATGGGCTGGGCTGGCAGCTGAGCTCCTTCAGTTCTGC
>QWTY01032545.1:0-13985 GCA_008033365.1 Pseudorectes ferrugineus | reverse complement strand
GCAGGGTAGCACCCTTCTGACTTTTTGCATGTGGAATAGATCTATTACGTTCCACAACGAGCACAGATAGGTACAGTTAGGGATAGATAGCATAAACGGAAAAATGTTATTTATTAAAAATAAAAAGTAACAAATCTGAAACCTCCAAGAAAGGACAGTGTTGAAACAGCAGCAAAAATATCCATCAGTTTCCTTCTGAGAGTGTGCAAGTGGAAATAAGAAGTCTGATCTCTGAATTCAGAAAAGCAAAATTATACAAATAACTCAAATAAGTGATGGAAAAGAATAAGGTATATATTTCAATTCTTGAAAACAATGTTTGATTACTTGTGTGTAATGAATAAGAGATAGTTTTGTGAATGCTCCATGTAGCCGTAATTTCTGTTATATTTGATGGGATATCTAGTATGTTTGTGGCTATGTAGTAAGATTTGGAATTTTTAAAAAAATTTGTTACAATTCATGGAGAGGCAAATTTATGGATAGGGTGCAGAATATTGTAACACAAAGAAGCTGCTCAGAAAGCCATAGGAATTCTCAGTATCCCATTTCCTTCGCCTGAGTAGAAACTGCACCAAACCTGCAAATTGTTTATAGATTTCCCATTTACTAAACAAATATAGTTGTCAGAAATCACTCCCCATTTTTAACTCTAGAAAGGAATTTAATTCTGTGCCTCACACAGATGATTAGACTTGCCTGTCTGAGAAACTGTTTGTCAAAGTAGAAGAAAATAACATTGTATTCTCCCCTGGCAGAGAAATGAGATAAAGATGAAGGAGAAAATATGAGGAGACACATGGGAAACGAGTGCAAATTAGATTGTTTTTTAGAGGGGAATGAATTTGTAACTAAATACTGCACATAATTCGTTTTTAGTATTTTTTTCTTCTGCTTCTTAGGTTGACATAGACTATAGAATACTGGATAACTAGGGTTGTTTTTAAATACAGTTTTTAAAATGTGGGAATATAACTACGTCTGCACCTTTAAAAGATCCCATCTTCTGGAGAGGTGTAATTCTGGAAAGAGCAGCAAGCTGAGCAGGCAGCTTCATATATACCTAGGTCAGGCTTCTATTTAAGTATTTAGGGAGGTTTTTGTCTCCTGTCTGTGTGCTCTCTCTCCCTAATGCATTTGCTTCAGTCAGAAGTACCACTATTTAGAAAGCATAGCTGCACTTAAATTGTTGTCTTCTTTTGAGTTTACAGATTCCAAAATCAGCTCTCTCTGTCAATGTTATTTAGTCCAGACTACCAAAATCTAGAAGACAACATGATTTACACTACTGTTTAAAGTCATTAGCATGAAGAATCATAGAAAGAGAACTGCTTTTGCATTATTTTATGACAAATCCAAGGACAGGGACTGGGATCCAGTGCAGTATTTTACCAGGCCCCACTTACCCTATCACTTTTGGTCATCTTGGAACTTTTGTGTAAATCTTGTTAAGGAGATGTAGAATACATGCCAAATGTAATTAAGTAATGCTAATGATGTAACTCAAGTTACATTTCATAAATTATGGGACCCAGACTTTAAGACTGTATTTACCATGATCTATCCATCATAAAATTTTTGTTAGCATGTAAGTTCTTTGTTATGCATCACATTGTGCTAGCACAGTTAAGTTTTAAGTACAAGCAGAGACAAAGCCTTAGATAACCAAAACACTAACACTCACATTTCCTAGTGATGGGATCAGTATTAAAAACAAAACAGTAATAGAAAATGTTGTTCCTGTAATGGATAGAAAGAGAATGTGAATTAAATCTACCATGGCCATGTGGCTTTTATCAAATGTAGTGATAATTTTGAATCAATGAGCTTTCTGTGAACTTTCATACTCTCTAATACTGAGCAACAAAAATGGTACCAGATTGATTTGTGGTTTACTATGTCATAGCACAAAGATTCTGAGCTAAAATGTATATGTCTTAAAGTTTTTTCCATTTCTTTCAGAGAAGACTTGGACAGAAAACTCCAAGCAATAGCTGTTTCAAACCTATTGAAGACTAGCTCTAAGCAGGTTGTATTTCTAGGATACATCACTTCAGCTCCAGGATCCAGAGACTATACTGAATTAATAAAAAATGGAAATGTCCAGGTAATAGAAGAATACTGCATCTTTAGAGAAAATATATTTTGGAAACACTCAGCTTAATATTTCTAACTGGTAACTTAAATATAGACAGAGAAGAAAATACATGCCCATTTTCAAATACAATCTTTAGCTACCTCATGATATCTTGCAGACAAGGTGGAGTTACACGGTGAAACAACAAGAGACAATGGACAGCAGTTGCCACAAGGGAAATGTCAGAAGAAATAAAAAGTCACAGGGTTGTCAAGCATTAGAACAGGGACCTGGTGAAGTTGTGAAACCTTCGTCCTTGGAGATACTCAAAAGTTAGCTGCATAAGACCCTGAGCAACCTAAGTTACTTTGACCAGGGTTAGGAGTAGGTGGCCTCCAGACAGCCTCTAATTCTGTGATTCTTTTGTTTTAAAAATGAGCTCTGCATTAAGAGATATCAAAAAGTTGTCTGATTTGTCTATGTCTAACGCTGAGGTTTTTTCTTTCTACCTTATCACAGTGTTTAGGCAAAATATTTTTCTGCAGTGAATTTACACATTGGTCCTGTTACTGATTTAAAACCTACCCAGATGAACACTTACCTTATTTATTTGACCTTTTTCCCTTTCACTTCTAGGATATTGACAGTACAGATCGTGACAGATGGTGTAGCTATATTATGTATCGTGGAGTAATAAGGTATGTTAAAGTGAATCACTTATTTGTTGGTTTAAGTATCTTTATGGTTAGCAGTTTTATAATCTTTTGTAAGTGATTGTGGAAGAGTCTTCAGCCCTAAACAATTATTATGGGCAGTTGGATCTATCATAAAATAATGTGAAACAGAGATCTCAGGAGAAGATCTGGTGTATTTCTGAACATAATTTGCAAAGACACTATTACAGGTTTCATCATTCTGTGTCAAAAGCCTTCAGATCTACTCTGATTTGGTAGCATAAAACTACATTTTTCCAAAGCTCTGGCTAAGCAACTTCATTCTAAAATGTGAAGGCTAAGCCCTAATTTGTATGTGACATAGAAGATACAAATTTTGAACTATGATCTTAGGATTTGTTTAAGCAAAATGCTGATCTAATCCAGCCAATCTTTATGCTGGATTTAGTGAAAACTTGAACTGTGTAAGCCCAAATTGAGACACAGGACCTATGCACTCCATATCTTTTAATACCAAATTGCTTGTAAATCATTCTCTTGGTGATATATGTACCAGGATGGAATTCAGCTTATTCTGAATAAACTATGCAAATTCTGCAGTGTTCACAGGAATAAAACCCGTGAACTTGATAGCTGTCTTAACAGTATTGAGTAAAAAAGAAAAAAAAAGCTACTAAAAAAACCCAACTAAAATTCTATTTGCAATTTGAATTTTTCTCATTATTCATTCAATTGATGCTTGAGTTTCTTTCTTGCATATTGAAATCTTCTCAGTGAAAATTTGGTGATCTTCTACCAGCACTCATCTTCTAAAGTTGTAATTTTTAAAAAAGGTTTTTAGACATAGAACTTATTTTTACTGTCAAACACTTACGGTTTTTCAGTTTTTGTACCTGTGACATGGTGTTATGATCCTGTTTATGGAGCACTTTCAGTTTTTTAAAGGTGAGATACACAGAAATGGAAAGTTGTGTTGATAAGTTAAAGCACAATTCTTGGAAAAAAAAGGTACATTCATGAAGAATGTGGTGAAATTGCTTTGAGTTATTTCTTCACACTAACTCTTCTCATATTTGATAGGCTGGGTTATGCCCGCATATCTCATGCTGGTTTAAGTGATTCAGAAGTCCAGATGGCCAAATTTAGAATCCCAGATCACATGGATAGCTATGTTGACAATGACAGAATTGTCACTGACCCCAGCCAAGTTCCTGAGGACATCCATTTCAATCCCAGGTCAGTGTGTCTCATAGAAAATGAAGGGGATGATGTACCTGGAATCTTGTAAAAGAGAAGTCTAGCAACAAAATTATTTCTAAAGTGGGAGACACTGATCAGTACCCAACTGAGCAGAAGAGTAGGAGTCAAGAACTTCTGATTTGTAATTCCGTTTTTTCGATTGATTTGGCATATACCTTGGGAAAATCAGTCTGCTGTGTCACAGTGTAAATTGCAAGTAATGCTCATTTCACCCAGGCGATTAATTTCTGAGATTGTTTGATAGGGATATTTGCCAAGTGGTGTGGTGACTCATTTTATAGATGATGAAAGATCTCCCATGTTTCTCAGCACTTTGGAGATTGGAGTCTTAATATACTGTTACTTAGAATACCAAATACAATATATTCATTAAATACTTTTTGCACAAGCATTTTAAAACATACCATATAATTGGAGCAAAAATTAAAGAGAATGCCTGAGGCAGTATGTTACATGTGTCAAGAAGGCAAAAAATAAAAGGGACTAGGTTTAATGTAAAAGAGTTATTTCGTTCTAAATTCCTGTCATTTTTCCAGTGGTATTGCATAAGGAAGAGAAACATAGAGAAAGGTATTTATTCTAATATTATTATCAGTGAAAGAGTCATGAAGTTTGTGATAGATGTTGCCACAGAGAGAGAATTTCCAGCAATGCCATATTTACTACTCCTAACAAGCATAATGCAGAATATATTACTTTCTCATATACACCTAACAGTTGAGCTTACTCACTTTTTATGTACCACTCAGCCACTGGCTTCCTGTCTAAGCAGGAGTTTGCCCAGACTTTTCCACATGATGGAACTTGCCTACAGTTAGCATTCACGTTCAGATTTTTCTCAGTTGACTTCAGCACAGAATCTTGTCCTAATTTCTTTTGTCTGCCTATAATCAGAAAATGTATACCCTATTGGAATAGATTTAACTTTTTCTGATTAAATATTACTTAGCACTGATATTTTGAATAAGTACTCCATTTTACTTTTGCAAGTCTGTCTACCATAACAGTCGGTTGTCAAAACTTTCATATTTAAATACGGCATGAAAAATTAGAATTTTCACCATAATTTTCAAAAGTGAGATGTACAATATTAATTACAGGGTTGACTGTTTTGATACTATGGCTGTTTAAATTATATTTCCACTGAAATCAGGACTAGAAACTTAGCTTAGAATTGGAGTAGATAAATGCAACACTCAGGTTTGTCAGCTGGAGTTCCAATTATAGACTACCTATGGCATCAATGGAATCAATGTAATTAATTGTCTCCATTATACTCAAAGACCTTTAGTAGGAGAGGGTACATAGAATCTGATTTGTATTTAAGTAGAGTTGGGGCCTGTTTCTGAAATAAACTGCCTAGAACATTCAGCAGTAGGGTAGTAATTGTATGATTTAATTGCATGGGTTAAATAATGTTGTAATAGTATTGCTTTTTTGAATATTTCTCTTAGGTTTGGATCTTATAAAGATGGACATAATTATGTGCCTATTCATCACTTTCATATGAGCACTCCTAAATATTTTAAACGGACTAATTAGAGCAAGAAAATAAAATATTATTGGGACCAAGAAGAAAGGTTTGTTGCTTGAAACTGAATTGGCAGCCAAAAAGACTACCCTGTTTAAGGATGAGCAACTGCCGTGCTGCACAACACTGTGAATGTCTATGTAATAGTTGGTGACTTTCTTCTTTGATGAGCTGCCATCACTGTGAGGGAGGGAAGATGCATGCATTTTGATAAACTGGTATCTACCTTGGCCAGATACCTGCTTTGTATGCAGCAGAGTAAAGGTGGGAACTTGCTTTGGCAACAACTTCTTCAGCTTTTGTGGAGGTATATATTGTGAAGTTTCAGAGTGCTACTGCTGCAATTGCAATAAAAAGCTTGGCCGTAGGTTTTTCAAAGTAGGAATGGAACCAGTGTATTTTTTAATTGGGAGATTTGCAGTAAGGATGTGTTTGAAGTGTGTGCATTTTTGACTTGAACAGTATTTACATCTGCTGCTATTCTGCATTTTATTCTTAAATGAGTTTTACAACGATTTGCAGATAACTGATGTTCATAATACTGGAGAAAAAGAGGTGACTTTTATAGACTTCCTTTTATTAACTGGACATTAGACACTTTAATGCTTTTACAAAGGGAAGAGTGGAGTACCTCTGAATAGTTATGGTTATGAGGCACCTACATGAACACACTGATGAAGAATTAAAAACAATCATGCTCAACATAACAAGGTTTCCAAGAAGGGAGAAAAGTTGGTTCTAACTTGTATTTAAAATGAACTGTAATAAAGAAAAAAAAAAGCTTTGTTCCTTTGCTATCATTACACTTTAGTAGGACTAAATAGAGGTGTTGCTTTTTTGACCTAGGCAGTGAATTCCCTATTATGTAATGCACATGTGACAATGTAAAATTGTTGTGCCGTGTAGGGGTCTCTTGGCAACGTCTTTTATATTTAGCTCCTGATCCTTTAGTATACTTGCAGAGCTTCCCTTAAACAATGAGGACATCTTCAGTGCTGTCCAAAGCATGTTTCCTGCTTGTGAGAAACATGTTAGATAATTTAAGTGACCCACTCTGTTTGGAAACCACATTTGTGATGTTGGGATTTAGTACTGTGTGTCCTTCCAGTAATATCTAAGCATACCATAACTGAAAGGAATAGGATGTGTTGCAGGAAAGAGGGTGGATTTTTTTTTCTCCTTCTAATTCTTCACCATATGCTTTTGAGAACAGCTTGAGCATACTCAATTTTATTGTTTCTCTATGTAAGCAAATACAGGATGCGTTTTTACCCAGGGTTTCTTGTTCTGTGGAGTCAGGTAATTGCTGCCAGCACCAAACTTGTCACTTTATATGGTCACCTATCATTTTGCTCCCTTGGTTTTAGAGCTGTGTTTCTGAGGGTGAAACTGATCACTAGTCTTTGTGGACAGAGGATACCTGAAAGGCATTTAAAAGTCTCAGTGGTTATATATTCATCATTTCAGATGTAACTGACAATTAACCAGCCATTGTTGAACTAATTTCTCACCTGTGGGTGCTGTGGGTGTCTTTACCATCTCTCTGAACTTGTTCTCTGTGTGACTCTCTAGCAAGACAGGATAAATTACATTTTGGAGTGATAGAAGTGATTTTCTCACACTTTTAGCAGTTTTCTTCTACAAACACCAGTAGCCCTTGTCTCTACTTTCTCCCAACTTGCAAAAGCAGCTGGCACTGGCACCAACATTGCAAAGTGCTCTGAGTATCCTCATTTATTTTCAGCATGCTCTCATGCTAGCTCTGATGCACATCCAGCCACAGGTTTGCCTTTTCATGGTCTGTCGAACACATAACATTATCATGCCACATTACTTAACATTCTCCACAGGCTGACTCTGCAAATACCTTGTAATGTGAGCAGTTTATTAATGTGAAATGCAAAAAATGATACGTATAAGTACGGAAAGCTTGAAAACTCCTAATTTTTTAACAATTAAAAAATAGGATGAGGATATTTTTCAAGAAATCAGACAGCATAACATGCCTTGGATAACGGATCAGATTATAAATCATATCTGTATGTAATCTTAGAAGTCTCTGAGCATACTTTGATGGATTTTTTAACAGGATTTAGACATGTTCACCCCATTAGAAAGGTTCATGTGGACAGTGACAAAATCTAAAGTTTGAATATTCTCTTCTTCTAAGTAGCTTGTGTAGTTTAATGTATGTAATTAGTAGCTAATATTTGTTGACATTTGCATTATTTTATCAGAATGATTAAGAAAAAACTTGACCACAAACTGTTTGTATACTTCTTCTACTACTGTGGTTAGAATTGGGAAGCTAAAACTAAACTTTATTTGTCCTTACATCTACACACTGATCTAATCTCTTGTATCTCACTGGTTTAGAAAAATGTGCATTATATATCTAAGTCACAATCACTGTTTCAAACCATGACAGAAATGTGCTAGAACAGGTCCTGCTGCAGGGGTGTGTGACTAATCTTTTAGTTTTCTAATCATACTCTCTTCATCTCAGCTTTCATAAGAAGGTATGTTATGAAAGAAGAAGTTTGTGGATATCTTTATGCATTCCGAGATGACATGCAAAGAAAAAAATGTATAAAATAAGCATTATTTACTAAAGGTTTGAACTTTTGCTGGTGGTAAAAGGTCTAGATTACATATATCTGACTTCTAAATAATATGTGTTCTGTTGTACTCCAAATCCCATCCTCTGACATTCTGTGCAGGTCAGCTGAAGTTTCTGGGAATGTACAGGAAGAGACAACAATACATCAGGAGCCTACCAGTGTGTATCTTGGAGTAAAAAAGAACTCTAGGTAACATGTACGAGAGCAACTTCTGAGAGTAATTGTACTGGATTCTTCAGCGGGGTGGAGACTCCAGTCTCCTCTTACATACATATTCCTGCCTTGACTCAGGCATTTCTATGTGTATTGTAAGCTTCGCTGCAGGAGCAGTGACTCCGGTGTTGTCACAGAGCACTCCAAAACCTGGGAGCTGCAGTTCAAACCTCTTGGGCTAAGAAAGACCTGAAATTGTTGTTTCCCATTTCCAAAAACAGTGTTGCAGCTACAAGCTGAGCAAAAGTTGGACACACCCTTTGGTTTTGAACCAGAGTTGATGCTACTGAAACAAGTTGTTGCAGCTTAAGTGTGCAGGTGACCAGTTCCCACCTGTCTCACTGAAACAGAACACTGAGAATGTTCACGGTCCTCTGTGACAGTGAGGGAGCTTTGTGCCCCCAGAGAGAGGTGCTGGCTGTTTTGATGCACCTCCAGGATTCAGGAAAAAATTCTGAGCTGCTCTCGAGCTTGGCTGCTTAGAGGTGCCTCATGATGAATGAAGAGAATTTAAACTTTTAAACTGAAGCTGAAAAAAACCCTATAAATGCAATGTAAGAATTTAAGTATCAGCTATCAACAGCCCTGAAACATGTTTTTTCTCATATATGTAAAATGACATTTGTTTGCAGGGTGTTACAAAAGGACCTTTGGGGCCAAAGGAATATGCCCATGGAGAAAGTGTTAGAGAACAGACCTTTTCACTTCAACGGGGAACATAGTATGGGTCCATGGGACAGGGAGATTAAAACGAGCTGAACTGTTTAATGAGTAGTGCTTTGAAGCAGATCGTATAATCTGCAGCTGCTGCTTTCTGCCACTTGAGGTCCCCTTTTATCCCTAATTAGTACAGTTTGCTGATACCAAGCAGGAATAACTCACAGGTGTTAGGTGTTTCATTGTAACTCTGAGGATGAAAAATCTTTTCAGAAGCATTACACAAAGTTGTGTTGACTTGGGTATCAGTTACCTCTTCATATCTGCAAATGATTTAGAACTGTGATTGCTGGGCTTATTGTAGGCAGTTTGTTTATTTTCTTACAATACCCTGTACTGTGCTGTGTTGCTGCGTTATCTGCTTTCTTAATGTTCAGCAAATTATTCTTTGGTAATGGTTTTTTTTTCAATACAATTCTCTTCCCCCTCTGACTTGTAAAACACATCATGGCTTGTGATTCTGGTGCCCAAAATTAACTTTCAAGCTTGTTTCTAAGCAAAGCAAGATGAATAAACGTATTCGAGAGATACAATGGCTTTAGCAATCTGGCGTCTGATACCCTTTGGAAATGGAGGGAAAGAGTTTCCTTTTGGAAATTCTTTCTCAGAGATGCATCTGCCCTGTTTCTGATAGTGAAGAAGATACAACTAAGTGAATGGCTCCTCTTTCTCATGTTATCCAGTATTTTTCACAGTATACAAATGAGGTTTTTTATGTGGTTGCCATTTTAGCTATCAATTTAAAAAAGCAATGCAAACATTAAAAATAAGCAAACTATGGCAGTCTTTCTTCAGGAAAAAAGAAAGTCTGCAGTTTCAAGTTTGATCTAACAGTGTGTAAACTGGCAGATACATTTACTACCACTCTCCACTTCATGGTTTGTTATTCCTCTCCTGTGCATTGATGGGAGTACTTGCACATATGTGTAGTAAGCCAGATCTGGTTATTCAGCTGGCTGGGAAAACAAACAAACAAATAAACAAAACTAAAAGAAGTGTTGAGGGGTTTGTTTTGTTTTGGGATTTTTTGCTTTTTGGGAGCATTGAGGACAGTCTTGCTCTTTGACCTACCTTCCTGTTTAGCTGTCCAGGTTGTTGCTCTGGCACAAAAGAAAGGATGCCAGGAGGGTTAGTATTAAGACACTAATGATGGAACTGCTTGAGCTGTCTCTGTCCACGTGGTGGTTCCACCCTGGCTAAATGCCAGGTGCCTACCAAAGCCGCTCTATCATTCCCCAGTGCAACTGGACAGGGGAGAGAAAATATAATGAAAGGCTTGTGGGTTGAGATAAGAACAGGGAGAGATCACTCATCAGTTAGTATCATGGGCAAAACAGACTTCACTTGGGGAAATTAGTTGAATTTATTGCCAATCAAAATCAGAGCAGGACAATGAAAAGTAAAACAAATCTTATGAGCACCTTTCCCCTGCCCCTCCCTCCTTTCTGGGCTTAACTTTATTCCCAGTTTTCCACCTCCTCCTGCCCAGCGGCTCAGGGAGATGGTGAATGGGGTTTCTGGTCAGTTCATCATGTGGTGTTTCTGCTGCTGCTTCCTCCTCAGGGATAGGAGTCCTTCAGCTGCCCAGTGTGGGATCGCTCCCTCGGGAGACAGTCCTACATAAACTTCTCCAGCCTGAATCCTTTCAATGAGTTACAGTTCTTCATGAACTGCTCCAGCGTGGGCCACTCTTCCACAGGCTGCAGTCCTTCAGGAACAGGCTGCTCCAGCATGGATCTCCCACAGGGTCTCAAGTCCTGTCAGGACCCTGCTCCAGTGTGGACTTCCTACGGGGCCATGCCTTTTTTTTGGGCATCCACCTGCTGCAATGTGGGGTCCTCCACAGGCTGTGTAGGTGGATCGCTGCAACCCCCTGGAGCTCCATGGGCTTCACCACAGACTGCAGGGGAATCTCAGTTCTGCCACCTGGACACCTCCTCCCCTTCCTTTACTGACCTTGGTGTCTGCAGAGCTGTTTCTCTCACATATTCTCACTCCTCTCTTCTCTGGCCACGATTACATCTGCGCGTTAACTTTTTTTCCTTCTTAAATATGTTACCACAGAGGCATTACCCCCATCACTGATTTGTCTGCCTTGGAGCTGTCTGGCCTTGGCTCTGTCAGACATAGGGGAAGTTTCTAGCAGCTTCTCACAGAAGCCACTCCTGTAGTCCTTCTGCTATCAGAACCTTGCCAAGCGACTCAATAAAATGGTTGATCAGCCATGACCTGATTGATCTGCTCTATGTAAAATGAAGCCTTTCTGCATTTTGTAAACCCAGGCTTCAGAAAGGAAATACAGACCTAATTTTGTAACATCTGTTGGCTTGGAGACCTCCATAGTGGTTTACAGCTAGTGGTAACAAACGGGATTATTTATAACTTCTTGAGGTTGGAATGACAGTGCATGTTTTAATGGGCCTTGTTCTCATGGGGCAGGCCTTTTCTGGCTGATGCGTGAATCCCCTGTTTAGCAGGCAGAAGTAGAAAACAAAGTCTCTTTTATGTTTCCCTGTGGATTTCTTTGCAGATCTAGTTTTTAAGGGTCAGGGACTATACTTGTGCATTCAAAAATACATTGAAGTTTTGCTTGTCAAGCCTATTTGCTTTACAATTTAGAATGGAAGTAGTTATAGAAGCTGTAGTCTAAGGAAATATTTTTAAGGCCAAGTAGTATCTTTCATTTTAGACTAATATAAATGGGGGAAAAGTACAAACCTTTCTGTCTTCAGATACAACCAAAAAGGGTTTTTCTGTGTCACCTTCCCTTACATCTGTATCAATTTACAACTCTGTAAGGCATGGAAGAAGTTTTCTTTTTGAATACGTTTTTATTCTGAACTAGCAGCCTGCATGCTTTTTATGGTCAAGTGAACAAACAGACATCCCTAAAGGGATTGTTCCTCTTAAACCAGAATTAGATCAGATGAACTGCAACTCAATGGTGCCCCTATTGGGTATAAGAACTTGGGATGACACATACTGATGTGAATGCCTGGCACGTCGGATGTTATAGAACTACCCAAGAAGTGAAACCTAGCTTGCATTGCTTTATAATTACTATTTTTTGCAGAGGTTTCACAGAATCACAGAATATCCTGAATTGGAAGGGACCCACGAGGATCACCAAGTCCAGCTCTTAAGTAAATGGTTCATACAGGGACTGAACTCCAACCTTAGTGTTATTAACACAAACCAATTGAGCTAAAGAAAAGTTGGTGAAAACAGGAAAATATCCTGAGACAGAGGCAGGAAGTTCTATAGAAATCATTTCAACGAGTTAGTGAATAAGTAAGAATTTCAAATAATGCGATCTTTCATTGCTCTGACATGGTTTTTAGCGCATGACTTTTGAAAAGCAGATTCATTTTCTTGTGGACTCCATCCTCTTCTCTGTAAAACAGGGAGTTGAAAACATAAGATGTTAGCTCAGCAAAATAAATCATCTGCACTTGCACATTCTGACTGGTTCACTGAGTAAGGCAAAGCTTACAAAAAAACCCAAAGAAACACAAGCAGGCCTGTGATCAGTTAATTCAGGACTGTATGTTAATGCGTTACTCCAAAGAGGACAATTACCTTAAATCTGGCACTACTTCAGTTTCATAGTCCTTGACTTTCTTTTAACTTAACCTCTTGGCGGAAGGGTTTTTTTCAGTACTCAGTTCTGTCTTTATAATCCTCCACTGCGCTGAGACGCTGCTCTAGCAGTCTCTTCTCATCTGTGTTTCAGCACCGAGTAGTGCCAGGGACGGCATTTATCCCTGAAACGACAGGGGATGCTGAGCTCGCATGCTAAGCAGCAATGACCGGCAAGGTGTCTTCCTCCTCCGACTCAGGGATGGCGACGTCTTTGTGCAAGGAGACGGGAAGGAGGGTGGCTCCACGCGCTAGATTTCTAGGATCGGGAACAATACCGAGGGGCAGGAGCCGCTGTCATCGTCCCGCAAGGAGCACTCTTGGCCCCAGATTTTCCCACCGCCCATCCTGCCGCTGCTGTAACATTGACCTGACACTTGTGTGCGTTCGGCTGGCGTTGGCAGCCTGCCATTTGTTCTGCTTTGGAAGAGGGAGATGGAAAAAATAAGGAAATCTCTCTAGACTGGCCGGTGACTTGGCAACACCGCGTCGGGATCACGGAGCAAAAGGAAAGTGCCGCAGTCCGGCCCCCCCGCCCCGGGGCACTGCCCGCCCGCCCGCAGCCCCTGAGGGGCGGGGAAGCCCCTGAGGCCACGCCCCTTTCCCCGCTCACCCAATCGCATCAGCGCGTGGGTGCGGCCCTTGGCCGCCATAGCCAATCAGCGCCGCGGGTGACACAAAGTGGTGCTCTTTGCACGCGCTTTAAAGGCCGGGAAAAACTGGCAGCACCAGAGCCCAATTAGAGCGGAGAGGGGCGTGGCCGGCTCAGCCTTTTGCCCAATGGGAGGGCGGGGAGGTGGTGCGGGGCAGGCGGGGGCAGAGTGGCAGGAGCCTCACCCAGTAAGAGGGCGGAACTCGCCGCCTCCCCCGGCAGCCCGGACCAATGGGCGCGGGCGGTGGGCGGGGCGGAGGGGTCCGTGCCCGGGCTCTGGATTGGGAGCAGGGCAGGAGCCGGGCCGGGCCGGCAGCGTGTGCAGCGCTGCACGAAAATGCACTCGGATGCCGCCGCTGTCAGTGAGTAGCGCCGGCGCCGGGCCCGCCGTCCGCACCGCTTCCCGGCCGAAAGAACCGCCCGGCTGGGGGTGGCTTCTCTTGCCCCTGACCCATGAGGCTCGGCAGAACGTGCCACCGGGACTCCCGATGCCGGGGAAGGGTTCAGGCCCGCGGGTGCGGGACCGGCGCGGAGCGGGGCGGTGTGTGCGTGCCTGGCGGTGGGGCCCCCGCGGGGACAGCGGGAGCCCCGCGGCTCTCGG
>QWTY01032544.1:0-10030 GCA_008033365.1 Pseudorectes ferrugineus | reverse complement strand
ATTTCAGTTTCAAAAGTATTGTTTTTTGTCTCACTTCTTCAAGATATAAGAATGAGATCTAGCTGCTTGTAGGAGAAAACTAATTTCTACAGTCATTTTTTCCATGAAGATCCCTTTTTCACGAATGCAAAAAAAAAAAGGAAAAAAAAAAAGAAAATAGAAACAAATTTAGAAATATCTTGCACGTAGAAATATTTGGTTTTTCCTACCAAATATTTTGGAATGAAGAAAAAGTTTGTTACAAAGCACTTGGCATGCTTCAAACTTCTAGGTGGTGGAGGGCATATAAATGAGTTGATAAATGTCCTTATATAGAGTTTTGATGAGACTGCAGACCTTAAGTGAGGAAACTGAGGGACTGTTCTTCTCTGCAATCTGGCTAATTTACAGAAGATGTTATCTGTCTTGGAATATCTTTATAAGCACATAAGTGCTGGTAAATTTAATTTGCATGTGCATCAGAAATTTGATAAAACACCTGAAGCTTCACGGTCTGGATTTTCCCTCTGTGGCATCCTCATCTTTGTGAAATGTGCACTAAGTCATTTTCTTTGAGAAATGGAGCAGAGATTTGAATGTGATAAGATTTATTCACTGTGGAAAGCAAGTCATCCTCTACTTTAGACAGCTGACCAGACTGAAGAGAGAATATGCCTTTCAATTGTGGGAGTGGGTGTTTCTTGGTGGTGTTTTTGTTTATTTGTTTGTTTGTTGGTTTGGTTTGATTTTTGTTGTGTTTGTTGTTTTTATTGTTTTTTGGGTTTTGTCATCCTGAAAATAAGGGATATTTGCACATCTTCCTGTAGTGTAAATGTCAGAGGAACATGTAAAATACACGTATACAATATATGAACAAGCTGGAGTGCTCTCACTCATAAGCTTTGCATGTGTCTGTCAGAGATATGAATTGAATTGGTCTGCAGGAAGTAAATAACAACATGGAATTCCTGTGAACTTTATTTTTTTTAACTTTAATATTTATTTTATGTTCCACAGCACAATTAGAAAATCTAGTTTCTAATTACATCTCTGAGATTTCTAGGTCCTACATGTACATATGTCCACAAGAATCAACTGTCTGAGAGTTGACAGAACTGAGAGTTCAGTGAGAATTGTGGGTTTCAGCAAATAATTTCCTTTCTTTGAAGAGGAATTCCACAGCCATACTGAAACCTTTCCTTTACTAATGTTAACGAAACCTGACACACACATCTTCTCAAAGGTGTGTGCATACTCTTATTATGTAGTTCATTGAGTAAAATTGCATTAATGAATATTTTTAAGAACCAGGCTGATGATTTGTTTATATTGTGAAGTGTTGGGTCTTTTCTTATTACCTATTCAATCTGATTTTCTCATTTATACAGTGGCAAGTGTGTATTTACAAACTGTAGGCACTTCTGTTTCATCCTACTTTGGGTGAGTGAAGAGACTGTGCTTCCTGTTTAGTGTTTCCAAATGTCTAATTAACTACCTAAACCAATAACCTCTTGCAGAGAAAGTCATTCCCCTTATAATACTATTTTACATATAAAACCAGCTCTCAATGAATTTGAAAACATTTCCTTTTAAAATCTTCAGATGTTTTCTTGGTCTTGCATTCCATTATTGAAAAGCTGATAGTTAAAACCCATTGTGTTTGTTCTTGTTCTTGACTGCATGGTTTTCTGTTCTTTTGATGCCTGTGTTTCACTTAGAAACAAGTTTTTTGAAGACATAGCAACATCTAGCGGGGGGCACTTAATCTAGCCTTGCTTTGTTCATGCTCCTGCACGTGACAACATCTCAGGGATCAGCTATAGCTCCAGTGGGACACTGTTTCTCTGCTTTTGGCCTATTTTCCCTCTAGGTAAGTAAAAAAACCAGGCCTTCTCTGGATGCTCTAATCCGATTTTGCCTCCTCATTGTTACTAGTTAATAATTTTATGTGAAAGTCAAATTTAGTGTCCTTCTCATTGGGATGATGCAGCTACATGTGAAGTTGCTAAGCTCCTTTGGCAGCCCCTCCGCTCAGACAGATTGTCCTTGTCTGTTGCATACAGGGTTGGTAAGATGGATATAATGTTTGGGGCCAACAGATGAAAGGATCTTTGGGAGTATTTTCATTGTTGTTAATTGATCTGTTTTCATTCCTGGCTAGTTTTACTGGTGAACATAACCAAAGGAAGAGGTTTTCTGAAAATAAAGGTCTTTTCTCCAGAGGGTTCAAAAGGATCAAAAAGGGGAACCATCTGAGCAACTGAATTATTTTTGGTTCATTTAACAAAAACAATAATAAAGTACAATACGAATGGAGGGACTGAACCAGATTTAGAGTTTTGTTGATGACAAAATGAAAAGAATTAAATATACCTGATGTTTATGTTCAGTTTATATTCATTTGAGCTAAATTGATAAAATGCTTAATGATGAAGTACTGTTGGAGTACTTGGGCAAGAAATGTTAATTCCTCTCAGAGAGAAATTTGGACTTTCTCTTCCTCCTTAAGCATCAGATATGGTGGGCTATTCTCATGCTGTACTTTTAATCTCTTGTATTAAAATTCTATTCAAACATAATTTAAACATTATCTGAAATAGGAATTTGAACCCAAAAGATTGTTGTTTCTTCTTCGTGTCTGGGTGGGTATTCCACCAAGTAATTTTTTTTTTGACTTCTCTATCAATATATTCTTGGATGCCCTAATATAAAAAAAAATATTTCAAAGAGGAAGAAGTGAAAAAGTAGTAGATGAATATTTAAATAACTTGATCAGGTATTTGGAAAAAAACTCATTACCTGACTCTGGGCTTATTCTGTCTCTTTAGAAATCCTGCTAATTGCCATGAGCCAGATTCTTGGTGAGAGAATTTCATACTGAAATAATCACAGTGCCTTTATAGGCTGGAAAATGAAGTCTTACTTACCCTGGCAGTACTTATCTGGAAAACTAGCACCTCGCTTTACCATTTGAGATAAGGTTTTGATAGAATAGAGCAGTGTTACCCCATAAATATATATATGTAAACATGAAGTTAAACTGAATTAGATGCACTTTTTTTTTTTTTTTTCATTCTCTGGGGCATGTGCTCATATGAATATTCAGTTATTAACTAATATGCAGGCCTTTGTGAAATAAATGCCTTTGGAATCCTAGAGTAGTAAACAACTCAATCAAATCAGTCTATCAGTTTCACATTTACTCATCATTTATAGCTTTATAATTCTGCTTGTAATGTTGATTGGGGAAAACTGATTTTTATAGAATAATTAGTCTAAACACATACTTCATTTATCGTCAAATAAATTAAGGTACGATAAGCTAAAATAAAGATAATGACTTTTGAAGTTTAATTTAGCTATGCCAATGCACAAATCTGTAAGAACAGGTAAAGGGTTTTTTGTACAAACAGCTGAGGCCAAAGTCCCCTCTGGTATTTCTGATGACTGTCTAGTGGTGGGGATGGCTGGAGCCCTAAAGTAATACCGGGAGGTAACTAATCTTTTTGATTAATTTTTTTTTGTATTTTCTGAATTTTTCTTTTCTGAAGCAAAGCTAGCTTTAGAAATCCCTCATTTACATACACAGTATTAGGCACTCCTTTAGAGGGCTGAAAATTATAGAAGAGAAAATCCAAGTAAGATATCTTTGAATCTCTGCATACTCAACTGTGAGTAACAGTTTAGCAAATTCTTTCTGTCTCTCTCTTTTTGAAGGACCCGAGAAGAAAAGTTTAGGGAGGGGAATGATAAAGAATAAGCAAATGAAGGCTAAGCATTCAAAAGATCCATAGGGTCAGGGACAGAATACTATAGTTATATTTCATTTACAAGGCACTTGAATTTTGATGAACTTGCTAACTACTGAGAAGAGAAGCTGGAATCACAATTTGAACTTTTTCAGGTGAGATAAAGATGGAAACTAATGGCCTTGCATTGAGGAGATCATTAACATTTTATTGTTTAGTTTGTGATTTGCTGCTTTTTGAGGGGTGGGATTCATGGAAAGCTGTGCAGGAGGGACAATTATTTTCCTTTAAGAACAGTGAGATATCTTCACAGAGGCTGGTGATTGTCTGATGTGTGAATTATAGACCTGCTTGATTAGCCACTTATCTCTGCAGGATAATTCTGTTGTCTGCAAATGCATGTGACAGTAGAGGAATAAAGGATTCTCACTGATTCTTTTAGGGATCTTCAAGCAGGATTGTTCTGTGATGACATTGAAGGTATTTGAAATAGGTCTTACACATTCAGTAGCACAGTGGTATCCTGAATTTTTAAAATTATTTGATTATAGTTTCATCTCTAAGAGATGGAGAAGCAATGGGATCCAGATATTTCAAGAGAAGGTGATCAATGAAAAGCTTTACCTATGCCACAAACTCTGAGGACTGAATACATTCATCTTGGTATAAAAGTCGGAAGATCATGTAAAAATATACTTTTTTTGGTTATGGGACAGTATTTGAAAGAGAAAGTGTTGCTAGCACTGCACTGACTTGTCTAAATGAAAAACTATGGCAGTAGAATATTCTGAGTTCATGAGCAGTCCAGGAAACTGGATGGTCTTCTAGTGGAAGCATTTAAGTAATGAAAAGTTGCTTTTTTTTTTTTTTTTCATTTTTTTACAGACACTGTAGATTAATCAGCAGGGGTTTTTTTTCTGGATAGAACACCTCAATCTTTAAAGGAATAACAGTCTTTCCTCATGTTCTCTTCCCACATGTCCTCTTTGTTTTCTAATCAGGTTTGTCAAAGAATTTTTTATTTTATGCAGGTATGGAATAGTTAGACATTGTATTCAATTAAATTTTAGTCACCTAGATGTTAGTCCAAAGTCAGATGTACAGAATGTTCTATCATGCTGTAAAAAGCTCTTGCTATAAAATTATTCATCTTACTACAATAAGAATCAACAATGATTAGGTGTTATCTAAAGGATTTACAGTTTACAGTTTTCATTGCTGAGTTAAATTAGAAAGGCCTTTCACTGTTTTTTTTTTTAAGAGAGAATATATGGCAACACAATGCCTATAGGGCAACACAAAAGGCCTATGGGGCAATTTAAAAATTACTCAGTGACATCAATTAATATCTTGGCTAGAAAGTAATGATTAAGGCTCACTATTCTGTTCTTAGTTCAGTAAAGTAGAGGACAGACGGTTTTGCTACATGCACAGCACATTCAAACACTAGAATGGCTGCACCAGTCTAGCTACTCCTGACATATAACTTATGTTATACAGCTTATTATAGTCTGCCAGTGCTTACACTGTAGATTGCAAAATGCAGGTTAGTTCCATTGTGAGTGCTTTAGCATTTATTATGAAGGAGTTGAGTAGACCTGTTGGTTGATGTAATGGGTGACATTTAAAATTCCTTCGCATTTGGGAAATTTTATAGGACGAGGAAAAAAGAAATTTGTTGGTTTAGCCCTCTGCCCCTTAGAATTTTTCTGCCAGTTTAAGAGACATTTTAAACGCAGGACAAAGCTTTAGTGATCTTGATAGGTTTTGCTGGACTGACTCAACATGATTGATTCTCCTGAAACAAGTAGGCAAATCCATGAGATTATTAACTGTCAACGTGAAGCATGAGTTAGCAATGAGTATACACTGAAGTGAACCTGAAGGGCAGGCAAGGAGAGAACTCACATTTGTAATATATAGGTAGGTATATAAAATCATTAAATAAAGGTATTTTCCTGTTATTTTGTAATTACTACTTTTGCAATAATCATTCTTAGTAATATAATTGTTAAGAGCTCCATTTGATGGATTTTGCTCTTGGCTTTAAAGATATAAAGTAACTGGCTTGACAGATTACATTCTGGAAAAGACTCTTTGTGACTTGGATGTTTGTAGGATGAATTGAAAGATTTGCAAAGACTGAAAAAATTTTCCTTAAGACATTTAGAAGCATTCAGAGTTAATTATATATTTTAATATAATTCCCATAAAAAAGACTTAGTTATAAGATTTCCCTTGCAACACTGAAATCTAAACTTCATTTATAGAGACTAAATAAGCCAGCAGACAGTTACACTAGTTTCTTACTATTTCTCCCATAAAATAAAACCCAGACACAGGAAAACAAGCAAACACTGATCATTTTCCCCACAGAAAGAAAATATTCTGCTGCTTAAAATGCGACTTTAGAGGTTGTTGGTTGAATGGGTCTTTAGAAAATTGCATACTTATCACTAATAGCTAAAATAGAGAAATTGAGGCATGTTTTATTAAAGATTTTGAAACAAAATGCTCTTATTCTTGAAAATAACTAGCTAGTTAAGTAAGAAAAATAGACATACTTTTCAAGTCCATTCCTGTATCTTCTTAAAATCCTAAATTTCATCAGTAGGCAGTCTGATATACATGTTTGTATGTTATGACTTTATAAGTCCTGAGCTTGATAAAACCTTGGTACGACCATCTGGGTTTGACTTTGTCAGTCATGGGAGAACCAAGAAGAGACAGAGGGACCTAAAGTGTAATTAAAACAGAATTTAGGTACCTGAGTGGAAATCAATATTCTTAAACCTTGATGCATCCAAATTCTATAGGTCACCAAGTTTATAAATAGCTGTGTTTTTTTGTGTACACAGAAGTGCATTCAATTTGATAAGACTGAATAACTCCTCGTCTGTCTGCTCTGGAGTCACAGCAGAAATCTTTGGAAAAGAGACTGCAACTTCATTTGAGGAGGCCTAATTACTTAGTATCACATGCACCCTTGCTTTCTTTTCTGGAGAAGAAAAGGGGACTGCTTTGTGCAGTGTGGCAAAACTTCTGCAAAATTTGTTGAACTCAGAATCCTTTTTGCTAAAATTGCTGGATCAATAATAGGTTTGCTACTACCCAGTTAATTCTATGATTAGTCTTATTACTGACTTCTGTTAGAGGTTCTGCAGAGTCTGTTTTCCTGTATTATTGATCGATGTCTTACTTTATTTACTGTTTTATTTTGGTTCTAAGTGTACCATAATATATTAAATAGGAAGGAAAATATCAATAGAAAGAACATTGAGGTTAGAGTGAAAGGTTTGCTGAAGTGAATGGAATGATTTCCTTTAGGCACTGTGCCAGGCTTCAGGAGATACATAATCAGTTTCTCAAGGTGATTACAAAGCAAAATACAGAGCCTGAGTCCATGAGGGCAGTGAGTCAAACCTTTTCTTGCTTTGTGAATCAGTTTCCAACTGATCACTCTGCAGAGGTATTGTATTGGCAACACCAGCAAATGTAGTTGGTGTTTAGTGGTTAGTTGATTCTCAGCATCCCATGTTTCGTATATGATCACATATGAAGTTGGATTCAACATGACATTTTGCAATATTGCACTTACTGAAATGTGTCAGGATAAGGCTTTGACCAAGATTTCAATTTCACCACTTGGATATTTTAGTATTCACTATTTGGACAAAAAACCCCCACCCAAACACTCTGTAGTGCTTTATTTTCTCTTGTCTTCTTTTGTGCTTTACCTAAAAAAGCAAAAAAAAAAGACTTTTCTAAATTTCCTGTTTGCCTCCCTATCTAAATTTAGTCTGTGATGGTATTCTCTGCCCCAAATAATGATCATTACTTCTCTCACTTATCTCCTTAGCTGTTTTCTTTGATATGGTCCTTTACCTAGGAATATGTTGATAAATGAGAATTAAAAAAAAAATCCATCCCCATCAGGATGAAAAAAGTAACATGTATAAAGAATGCAAATAAACTATAAGTAAGATTAAATGGTTGTTCTTTTGGTGATAGTTCTCCTGAGCTATTCCTCCAATAAAAAAATAAAGTGGTTTTTTTTGATTTATTGGTGTTAAGTTCAGACACACAGCCCAATGGAAATATATAAGCTGGGGTTTCTTTCTATAACTGGAAATTTTCTTCTTAGTTTTCGAAGTCTTTTGATTTAGGTGTCACTAATAGGAAAATAATCTGTTGTATATATGTATGTATAATCTGCACATTATAGTTCTGTCCAGGATGACTCACGTGAAAAAACATTCTGGTTTCTTTCCTAGGTAGAAACAAGGAGTAACAATATCAGAATGAAAACAGCTTTGGGAAAATGCAAATAGGTGTAAATTTCTTTTTGGTCATAAATTTTCTAAGAAGCTCCATTAGAAAACTACTATGCTACTCAATCTTATTGAAACACCACTGAAGAAAGATTAAATAAGTTCTGTTATGAATTACTGTAAATTTTATTCTTTATAAGAAATTAATAAACAAGTAAAAACAATACTGATTAAATAAATTCTTACTGCCCATTTGATGGAGAGTCAATTCAGATATAGAAATTTCTGTCACTTTATAATTTTCACCATATATGCCCATGGTGCCCACAGTGCCCACCATCGAAGGAGTTCTGAACAAGACCTAAGACGACATAATAGCTGACAAGTTGGTCTCTAAACTTTGCGCTATTGTCCTAAAATTGTAACTCAGGAAAGGATATTTGTTTAATCTTGCTGGGTAAATAACAGAATAGGAGTGTGAAATCATGTCCAATAATGTGATACAAAATATTTTTTTAAAACACAGTCAAGACATATTTTCACATTAGTAACCCTAATTACTAAGTAAATTTAATTAGTAATTAAATTTCTAAGTTTGCTCAGTAGCAGATACATATTTTTTTCCTGAGCCAGTACTACATACAGTTCTTAATATCTAGAATGCATACAGGTTTTTTCAAACTTAATGCAAACTTCTACTAAACATTGAATCTCATTATTTAAAATCATAATATTTTCATCACTTGGTTCTTGGAAACCAGACCATGTCTCATTTTAGATGAAAAAAAAAAGAGCTCAAGTCGGTAACAAGAATATCACTGTTGAGGGAATCTAATGATTTCTTCAGAACTTCTGTTTATGTTATTCCCATAATCAAGTGTTTAAGGATTCTTGGTCACTTCATGTTTCTTTTTTATTTGTAAAAACACCGTATTTTGTAAACACAACTGTTCCACTTAGACATCAAACCAAACATAAGAGCTGATGATAATTACCAAGATAATTTATTCAGAACACTTTGCATGGTTTGTTGGCTGTCAGCAACTAGCTCACTAAATCATTAAATCTTTATTATTTTAACTAATTTGCTAATTTCTTCCATAAATAATTACTGGTCTCCAGATCATTTGTGTAGTGTAATTACTATTCAATGTAAATAATTTTATATAACTTTAATGAGTTTTAAATGACATGTTTAACTGTGACTAGGCAGTTTAAACTGGGTTTTAATAATGTCAAAGGAACTTTTATTCTTGACTAAGTATTTATTTATATAGCTTCCTTTATTTACCCAATTCCACCTTCTGAGACTGAAAGAAATTGCCTTAAAAATATCATACTATCAAACAGACTAGAACACCTCTGTAGTCTGCTTGAAACTCTGACTTTGCTCATTGCTTCAGGTCTTTCAGCATCTAAGCACAGAAATATTCTGCATGCCTCAAGTTTGATCTGTTGACCTGTCTGAGTTCTTGAGAAGTTACCAGGGGTCTGTAGTGGGACAAGTGTTATTCAATATCATCATTAATGGCACAGATGAAGGGATCAAGTGCACCCTCAGCAAATTTGCAGATGACACCAACTTGAGTGGTGCGGTAGACACACCTAAAGAACGTCTGCCTTTGAGAGGGACCTCGACAAGCTGAAGAGCTGAGCCCATGGGAATCTCATGCAATTTAACAAGATCAAGTGAAAGGTGCTGCACCTGGGTTGGGGCAACCCCTGGTATTGATACATGCTCAGGAATGAATGGATTGAAAGCAGCCCTGTAAGAAGGACTTGGGGGTGCTAGGGGATGAGAGGCTGGACAAGACCCAGCAATGTGCACTTGCAGGCCAGAGGGGCAACCATGTCCTAGACTGCATCCAAAGCAGTGTGGCCAGCAGTGCAGGAGAGGGGATTCTGCCCTTCTACTCCTCTCTGGTGAGACACCCTTGGGGTACTATGTCCAGCTCTGGAGTTCTTAGCATAGGAAGAACATTGAGCAGTGAGTCAAGATGAGGCCACCAAGATGATTAAAAGTCTAGCTGA
>QWTY01032543.1:0-11245 GCA_008033365.1 Pseudorectes ferrugineus | reverse complement strand
CTGATACTAGACAATGCAATTGATGAGTTTTGAAAGTTAAGGACATGGGATGCTTCTTCCTTACAGATGGACTTAAGAGGTAAATAGCTTCCCAACCTTCTCAAGTATCATTTTACCTTTTTGTAGGCTGCTCCTCATGCCCTAATACATTTACACAACTCTTAGTTGTGAGAATAAGTGAATCCTCAGGAGAATCAGAACATCTCATCACTTTTACATCCAAATTTAATTTAATTGCGTTGCTCAGGTTTTTTTTGATGTTGGATCCTTTTCAGCAATCCTCTCACTTAACAAAGCTGAATTTCCACTCGAATTTGATGTGAAAAATGCTTGAATAAGGAGTACCATGAAGACTCAGTTCTCATCCTTCTAAGTCATTAATAGTTATTAACTTGATTTCCAAAAGTGCTGAGCACCTAAAGCTCTTAGAAGAGATTAACACAGGAACTGCTGATACTAAATTCCTCCTCTGGAGAGTACACACTCCCTCAAAGTCATTGAGAGGGGCTGGGCATAAGAAAGCCACTTCCACTCTATACTCCCCTTCCAAACTGCTCAGTGGCATGAGGAAGAGAGATATAAGGACTGTCAACAGAACAGGTGTGATTTCTTGCATACTGGGAAATCTGCAGAGGGGCTGTCACTCAGGCAGGGTGACTCTGATATCGCTGATGGCACTGCATGCTTCCCTGCACACCGTTCAGAACCCGGTGGCTCCTCATCCCAAATTCATGGTAGATCATAGCAGAGCTCGATTCTTAGGAGTTAGGATGCATCTATTCCTTTAAAAATAGGAAATACCGATCCCTAACATGACGCCGAGCAGAAATATCCCAGAATACAGGAAGTTTTTCACTGTGTAGCATTTGGTATTGGTACATTCTTCATTAAATATGTTTCAAAACTACTGGGTTTGGATGTGTAATAATGGTTATTGCTGCTTATAGCCTGTAGTTGTGTGTTAGAGTTCAAAACTCTTTTCTGGAAGTTTGATGATACGACAAGACTGCTGGTACTTCTGGCATCCTGACTCTGGTGAAATACATGAACAAAACTCACACTGGTTTTGTTTAGATCACAAAATTCATGTTGAATTCGGCAGTAGCAGAAATTTAGTGCATATCACAGGCTCGCTAAAATAGAAAAGCCAATCTGTTTTTGTTTATTTAACTACAAATTCCATGCTGGATTTCCCTCCTTTTTTGTTGCTTGTTATACCTTTCGCTAGTAATAAATTGGACCCATAAACAACTACACCCCAAATTAAGTTAATTTCCAAATAATTTTAATATAACTTTCATCAGAAATTTAGTTTTCAGAAGCTTGTTATAATGTAAAATATGTTCACCTAAATAAACATGAACACGTATTCATACGTATGTCTATGCATATATATGTGCATAAAAGTATATAATGAACCTAGATATTAGGGATTTTTCTTAGAAAAGAATGTCACAATATATTCAAGGTGCAGTAATGTATTACGTTTTTTATTGCTTTAAAAAGTCTTGAATTCTTGTAGAATATGGTTTAGTGGGTCAAACATCCCCTTTCCTCTCATTTATCAGCCTTTTGATCTTGTGTCAGGTCTAAATGTTGGCATGCTCAGGCCATAACAGTGTGCTGCAAGATCACAAAAAGGCATAGTTATATCTTTAAAAACTTATGGGCATCCTGGTGCTACATCTCAGCATAGCTTAGCAGATGTGGTATTGAGTTCCCCCAAGTCTTCACTACCCCTTTGTCTATTATTTTTTTTATAGTTTTGTTCTGCATTCCTTCCACTCAACCTCAAGTGGATGGAAGCCTGTTAGTTTATTACTTACATATGTCTGCACCCTTTTACCTCAGCAGGGAAAGACAAAATATCGAGGAGGACTGTAGGTTTGGGATGGTCAACTAATCCTTCCCCACCTTGAACTAATCGCCAGGCTGATGTGTTATTGTGCTGAGCTCTGTTCTTCAGTGCATTGCCAGTGGGGTTTCAATTTGTAGAAGCATAAACAGATACTAAAGTAAAAAGAATGGTGCAGTGATTTGTTAGCAGAGTTCAGATCAAATTATCACAGCGGTCCCCTGCTGACAGTCCTAACAATTACCTCCTTTTTCTTGGTCTTTCAAATGTTTTCTGTTTCACTTAGGTCTTGGTAAATAGTGTGTTTCTCACTGTGCTTTATTTATTTACCTACAAAAGGGAAAGAAATTGAAACTTCAGCTTTCATTCAAATGTCTGTACATCTATATACTTTGTTCTAACTTAGATGTGTTAATAACTTTTTGATTTCTTTTTTTTTAAAATAAATATATAGGCAAGGTAACTAAAGATGGCTTCAGCTTTCTACCGCATACCTGCTTTTACAACATTTTCTGCCTCTTTTATAGCTTTGATCATGGCAGTACAGATCTTCTTGAAATTTGAAAACTTTTGAGAAGAGCAGCTACTAAATAGGAAATTAATAGAATGTTGTATACATTAAGCCAACGTTAAGAGTTAAAGCATTTGAGTCCTATTTTGAAATCAAATTGGGTGCATGTCAGTATTCCCTTTTTGCAGAATATAGTCAGTTGATGTTCTGTACAAGTTGTCTAGAATTAACTTAAACATTTGTTTCCACTCTTTTTTTCTCTTTTCTGTTTTCAACTCTTGACTTTCACTCTTGCATAGTTACATTTGTCTGCTTCTTACAATTCTAGTGGGACTGATTTATCATCATTTGCTAACATATCTGTCTCAAAATCTGAGCTTTGATCAGCTTGTATTTTATAACTTACATCTGTTCTATGTTTAACCTTTTGTAATGCTGTTTCTCAAAAATATCTAGTTTAACAAAAGAATCATGTTGGTCTAAGCATTTTGTTAAACCTAAAGGAAAAAATCCTACATACCTGTCTATTTTGTTGCATTTTTTTACTGTTTCATAGTCTCTTTTTCATTAAATCTATAAATCTGTCACACTAACTTTTTCCTGTGGTTGCTGCTGGATTATAAACTTCACCTTCCTGTTCCTTCTCTACCCCTTTTTTCCCACAATTCCAGCTTGTGCTTCGCAGCAACACCACCAGCAGCATCACTGCTCTGGCCTGTTTGCTGCTTCAGGATCCAGCTCCAGCTTATAAAAAAGTAGACGTGGTGATTAAAAGTACTCCCACAGTGGGCGGCAGGGGACAGCAGAAAGCTTCTTGGTTTTGAATAAAATGACTAAAACTAAAAATTATGGCTGGGACTAACTGACATTAATCCTCCCACCAAGAGGAGTCCTTGCAGTGAGATAGATGAATAGTAGGTTTGGTGAAGCATGGAGACACATCTGCATGTTCTGTTGCTACCTAATCTGTCTTCAAGAAAGGAGGTTTCATTTAAAAGGACTTACCTCCAGACTGGCTCTGTCTTGGGTCAGACTGGGTAATACTCGGGCAAGAGTGAGACATGCGTGAAGAAGCCTTTAGAAAGTCGTCAGCTGTTCCCCAGCTTCTAAATAAATGAACCTTGCCTAGCAGTGAGCAGGCTACTAAAACTGATGAAATAATGAAATGTTTTTCCTTGGGATTTTTTTGTCATCCTCTGATGTAAGGGGGAAAGTCAGCCCTGCTCTGCTTGGCTTCTGAGGGAAGCACAGCCATTGTGTAAGGGCCATCAGCAAGGGGCACTGCCCAGGGGCCTCAGGGAGAAATGCTCTTGGTGCCAGAGCACCCTCTGACTTGTTCTGTGCACTAATGTGGCCACACTAGTTGCCTGAAAATAGCCTCAGCCGTTCTCCAGCAGCTAAGAAGCTTTCGAAGTCCTTTTGGCTAAGTCCACAGCCACAGATAGTAAATGCACAAACAGCTTGATCCTGGCTGTATTGGTGTCTGGATGAATCTGGCCTGAGGACCCAATCAGAGAAGAAATACCCACAGAAATCTAAGTAATTCCAACTCACATGTCTTTCCAAAGCAGTAGACAATTTTAATACAAATGGAAATTTTATTGGCATAGGGGCTAAACTCAGTCTTGGCATAAATGGATTCGGGGGAGCTATACTTGCTTGTAGCAGAGCACATTTTGGCTTCAGGAGTGAAGATATAAAGCACTGAGAAGCTATATATTTTGAGCCAGCAAGGACATTACAAAAGGCAGAAGGATAACTGGTATGACATCACTTCCTTCTAAAAGATTATGAGCTTTGGAAAAAGATTAGTTTTGCTGCAAATAGCTTAGAAAACTTGGGCAGGTATGTTGAACGTATTGAGTGGATCAGTGACAACAAATACACCTGTGTAGTGATTAATTAGAGAAAAAAACCAAAGCATGGCCTGTCAGAAAGTAGCATATACAGTATAACCAGTGTATTTGGAGTATGTGTGCATAAAAGGAAAAAAAGTAGGATGACAGTCAATAACAGGAGCAGTTAATGAATGAAAGGCAGTGGTAGAGCTGGAATAGAATAATAACATTTACTGCTCTTTGTCACTTGAGCCACTTCTCAAGAAAGGCATGCAGCACTGCCCCTGCTTGTAAGAAGGGAGATGAAGTGGCAAACCCAGGAACTGGATTTATTTTTTCTGGAACCTTTCCAGTACTGTAAATATAAGACTGAAGATATGGCGGTTGACTATTCTCCTATACCCAAATTCCCCTGCTATAAGTCTACATAGAAGATATTAATCCTATTACATTCGTTTTTATCCTGGAAACTTGCAAGATTCTGTTCTGCATGATTTAATCTCAGAAATCATCCACTCTTGCCAAAATGTTAAAATTTGTACAGGGAAATTCTTCTATGGAGTTCTTGTTTACTTCTACACTATTCTTTCTAAGAAGATGTAAATATCAAGATAATTATACCAGACAGAACAGAAACACACTGTTTTCCATTCTCAAATTGGCATTTAAAGGTGTTGAACATTTTACCTTATCTCTAGTAAGTTGCCTGGGTTAATTATTTTTTTGTTTTGAATGTGCACCAGCTACAGGCAGACCAGAACCACATATTCCTCTACAACAACCACAGCTGATTTGTGGTTTGCATGTTGATTTTTAATTTGGTAGCATACCTTCATATACAACTCCTTTGAAGAAGGCAATAGCGAAGAACTGGCTAAAAGTTACAGAATATATCTTTTGCTCAAAGGAACTCACAAGACATTAATCTTTGAAAAATGCAGAAGCCTATTAAAGATAAAAAACATAAACAAGTGTAAGGCACTTCTTAAAGTCTTTGACAAAGGTCTCAGGTGTAGAGGGGTTAAAGCGATATCTTGTTCCTCTAAATATTTCGACAGACAGACTTTTGATTGCATTATCTATTAAAAAAATTGCTTTGAACCTTCCGCCAATGCAGACCACTTGTGCTTTCTCAAACCAACAAAGGTTCGGTCAACAGATAAGAATTTCTGACCGTGGAAGGGCAGCTGCTTTCCTTTCATCTTTCTCCTGGTGTGTATATGAAATGTTTGCTTAGCCTGGCCCTGCTATCATGAGGACTTTTTTTTCCTTAATCCTTCCTCTAATTTGAATCCTACACCCAGTCTGCAAATAAGACATGAAGAAAATTTAGATTTCGGCAGTGCAGGGTAATACTGCTGGATGCTGAGTACTTCATCCCCAGTTCAGCACAATACCTAGTCTTATCTGACTATACATATGCTTACCTGTAAGCCTAAACTTAAGCATATGATTAAATGCTCTGATTGATTAGGACTAATGATCCTCGCTGAAGTACTAAGCCCTGTGAGAGAAGTTTGTTTTACAGGCAATTTTGCTGTTGTTTTTCTTCTATTGTTACTTCCCACCAGAGGAGGTAATTAAGGAAGTGTTTGTTTTAAGAGCACCAGAGCAATTTCTGTAATTTTTTTTTATCTGATTCTTGAAAATTCACTTGTGACCAGCCTTGTGTTTATTAGTCTTTTATTACATATTTTTCTTCAAAAGCAAACATGATCTCTAGAAATTGTGCCAATGATATACAGGTATGTCTCTTCCTTCTCAAGAAGCCTAATCTATGTGCAATGTTAATGAGAAAAATATTAAGACAAAATGCGTAAAATTGCTTTCTAGAAAGGTTCAATCTATATGTAAATGTAGGGTTGAATACAAGAGAACTGGCTAACAGTATCCTGAAGGAAAGATGGTATTCACGTAGACTGGATCATTATAAATGTATGCTTTCAGATGCAGCCTACTTTAACATTATATGGCTTCCTAATGAGAAAAAAATTTGTGTTTTGTTTTACTTCCTTCTTGCCTCTTTCAGCCTGTCTCTCTCTCTCGCTTTCCATTTTTGCCAGCTAGGCCTGGTGGAGTGAGTAGTATCGTTAACATGGGAAGTTTGAGTTGTTGATTTTTGTGTGACACCTGGAAAGGATGAGCGTAAGGCAGTAACAGGTCACCTAACGATTTACAAGATTTTGGCTTCCATAGATGTTTAATAAGGATATCTTGTCTGCATCCAATATTGCTTGAAACAGTGTGGAAATCAAAGCTCGAAGAATATATTTGAACAGGGAAAAAGCTGTCTTTCTGCGATGTTGCCTTCACAAGCGAGTTTCCTCAGGCAGACTCTTGGCAGATTATCAAGTCCTTCTGTCTGTGCCTTGCAGTGACAGTGCACTGGCTGGTGCTTTGAGCACCAATTCCTGAATACCCAGTTCAGTAGCATCAGACTAGGAGACAGTAATGAAGGATAACAGCTTCTCACGTTTTATCCACGGGGAGAGGGAATTCTTCTGGATGGATTTGTCATGAGCAAAGTGTCTCACTCCCCTGCCTGTGTCATCCTAACCACCACAGTAAAGCTTTTGTGGGACTTTACAAAGAAAGGAATGGAGGGAGTTTGGAGACATGTGAAGGACAAGGCAGCAGTTGAACCTTACATTTTCTGAGAGCTGAGGGGATGTATTTACCCTCACAGGATTCCATTAAATTTCCTTAGCATTAAACTGCAAGTATTTTAAGCTACTGCCCTGTGGAAGAGAAGCCATGTGCTTTCATGACACTCAAACTTTGATCCTAAGTTGCTGTAAAGCTCCAGTTCAGCAAAATGCTTGTGTGTGCTTGATTTTAAATACATGAATACTTACAGTGACAGAATGGTCAAGAGCAGCATGAAGTCTACTTTGCTTCACAGCTAAGCCAGTATGTAACTTATGAGTAGGTTGTATTATCAGTCTAGGGCACCTATTTCTATACAACCGTGCCTTGGAAATGCATTCCCTGGAACTGGTGGGATTTAAGTGCATACGTAATTTAGGAAGAGCAGGGGAAAGAATTAATATGCTTGATTCATATACAGTTATCTTCTGGTGGCCTAAATAACTTCTCACATCCTTATTCAAATTCTTAGGCTGTTTTGAATAATAGTCTTGATCTCGTACCAATGGAACCAACAAGAGCTTGGTAATTTACTTCAGACCATGCAGAATTACGAACAATTGAAAAAAATAAATTAGCAAACCCAAATGTTTTAGAATTAAGTCTCCACAAAACAAAACTACTTCACTGTTTCTTTTGTTGTTGGGGTTTTTGTTGGGGTTTTTTAATGATCCTTTGGTACCACTAAGATTTCTCTGTAAGGAAGATAAAAGATCTGCCACGGGTTTCTTTGCTTATTTTCATTAATACTGAATTTTTCATAGGAAAATTAGTGTTCTTGTGTTAGATTTATCTGTTGTCAAGGCTACTGTTGATGATATAGCATGGCTGCTATCTGCCATGTAAGGGGATTCTGCTGTTTATGTGTCAACAGCAACTGTAAGCCCTGTAGCCTGATTTCCTGTATTACACAGGTCACAGAATTTGATGAGGGTCACAGGAGGGACCCCATAATAACTCTATGTATACAGAAGGAAAATACCAAGGGGAAAAATTGTCATCAAGAGTATTAGTCAACAGTGTGTTGAGCTCATGCTGTTGTTTTGATTACTTAACGCGTGGTTGTACCAGCAGGTCTGTAGTTCCAATGATGGTAAACCTTTAGGAAAAGGATTGGATGGGGGGGTCCTGTCTCTCAAGGGTTTGTAGCTCTCTTTATAAATATCCACCCACACAGTGGGACACGGTCCATTTAATCATGGTGGGAAAAAGTGAAATGCTGCCATTATTACCTCCAGACTTGTTGCATTTACTCACCAAGTCATGCATGCTCTCCCTAAGTGTTAGCGTTTGAAATAAGTTTAATTTCTGTGATCACAAGACAGCATTTTGTTACTTTTGCAACATTTCAGTTGCTGAGATGCATTTTGATTATGCTGATCAAAGAGTCATTGAGCATTGGAAGTTCATATTGGCTGTGATTCTGCCTGACGTATTTTGCACTATGTCATGTCTAACTCTTTGTGATGATTAAACATTCATTTGCACCGACCGGGGGTGCCTGACAGTCTTACATCATAAAGCACTTTATTCAGTGCAAATTAGAATTCAGTACGCTCCTCTGTGGGGGATTTTCCCACTAATGACATATGTAAATAGCACTCATTCATTCTAATATTAAGGGGAAAGGTACAGAAGCATGCAGATCTCCTAATGAATCTGTGTTATACCTCAGATGAAAGGAAAACAAAGTGTTTTTCAGATGTTAATTTTGTTATCTGCGCACACTGTGCTCTCCTCTACACCCCCAAAGTTGAGATACACAGAATCAGATTTATGGAGCCTTTATGTTCACAAAGCCGGTTTGTCAGAGAGGTACCCATGCATGCACACTTTCTGTGACAATATGGAATCCCTTCCTTCCATGAAGAAAAGGAAGAAATACAGCCATATTATTCAAATGCAAACCCTAATATATTGGGCCCTTCTTTGTGTGCATGTAAAACTTTTTTCCCTGCTCTTGCTATAGCAGCATAACACACAGTTTTAGCTAACAAAGCCTGCTGGCTTCTGTCACTGTGCTATACTGGTATTTTTATGGCAGCATGCTCATATGCAATGTATGAGGTAGACTCTTCCTTGAGCGGATAGCCCTTGTCATCTACCCTGCCTTGGATTTATTTCATAACATTAATTGCTTCATTTTAAGAGAACCACAGAAGAAATATTTGGGTCTTAACGCTTTGTGACTGAGTTTTGTTCATTTTCTTTGGCCTTTCATTCCTGGAGGCCTTTCTTTAGGTTTGTTTTCCCATGGGCTTCCACAGAGCAAGGGCCCCATGGCAGCACCTCCTGGTTCTCTGCTCAGCCCCATCCATGCCTGGGCAGCTCCAGGTCAGGCCCTCGTCTCATCAGGACTTAGCAATGTGTCTGTCAAAGTCAGCAGCAAAACTATTTTGACTTCATTGGGCAAAAATAAGCCCTTATCTCCCTAATGACTGTGTTGCTCCCCAGCTGTGCTGAGGCAGCCTGAGAGGAGGGGACACTCCTGACTCTTTTATTTATTTCACCTGAAAAGAGTCTGAGTTGTCTGTGCGAGCTTTGTCATTTCCTTCCTGTGAATTGGAGAAAAGCAATGAGTTCACTTTGAAAAAAAGATATTTTTTCCTTTCTTTTAGCCAAGATTTAAATGTTTGCATTAAAAAAAGAAAAAAAAAAGGAACGACCAGCAGTTTAGTGCTGTTTAACCACTGTAGGCAGAGTAGTTGTGAAGGATATTCTTTTATCTTTTGCTGTGAGGAATGAGTGGTGTTCCTTCAAATTTGTGTTGAGCTAAACTCGATGCAGACGTTGGCTGTAAATGGGTCAGGCAGTCATTGAAGTGAGCAGTTGGCCACATTTGTGCTAACTCCAGTATTTTTGGTTTTTGCCAGAGGAAAAAGAATTCTAATTTCTATCAGTCTAAATTGTGCTGGGCAGCATTATCAGCTGGAAAGACCCCTCTGATTTGACAGGCCCCACTGTATGATGATTAATTACTACTCAGCTTCATTGGACTTTTCTAATTTCCTTTTGCCACTAGCTGTAGGCAACAAGCGATAAGTACTGCTCTTATTATTTTGTGCAAAGGAAAATGTCTATTACTGCTCTGTCCTACAAGTAATCAGAATAAAAAGACAGCTGATCGGAAAACCTGTGAGGATCATTCTGTCTTTATTTATCCTACCCTTGCTTTATTCCTGTGCTGCTTCTACACAGAGGTTGTTTTACACAGTTGCCTGTCAAAATAAGAAGATAAAATCATAAGCTCTATCAAAGTAGTTGACATTTTGAAATTTGTATAATGATTTCATGGGAATTAATCCTCAATCTCCAAATAAATCCTTCTCAAAATGCTAATATAACTAGGAATCTTATACCACAGAGTGTAAAACAATTCTTAATCTTCCTTTTCTATTTTACCATAAATTTATTACATTAGTAAGCTGTCTTGTTGAGAAAAATTATAGCATTATTGCCAAGTGGAAGAAGAGTAAGTACTTTACATAACACATTATAATAATGATTTTATTGAGACACTGAATGCTCTAAAGTATACCAAGAAGAAGGTATGCTACTAAGAACTTGTCAAGGACTTCACTGCTAGAGATAAAAATCGATGCTGGCAACTCTTAAATCTTTGTTCTAAAGAATCTTTTCAAATCATTAGGCAAATTCCAGTGAATTAATTCCAGAAGAGCCATCTGAGTTGCTTCTATGCATTTAAGAGATGCCATAGAATTTACTTTCAGGGTGAGGATATTAAATGCATACTGGCCAACAGCAAAGCATGTCTGCACAGTGTGTGGGAATGCTGTGCCAGGATAGAGGTGTGTATCATTGTAGTAAAGTTATGTGCTGTCTGGACAAATTACCTAAAGATGCAACTTCTTACCTGTGGGTTTAGCTTGAGCTTCAGTTTAAAAGCTGACTTGGTCACATCTGACAGGGTTCGATGTTCTTATCTGCAGCAGATCTATTTTCAGAATGTTTTCCCACTTAGGGATTTAAAAATAAATGGAACCCTTGAACCTAAAAGTCTGAACCACCCTAGAAAAGGGACCTAACTAATCTGTTTCAGATGCACCTGAATGTTAGTCTACTTTTTATACTACTTTTGTGAAAGGACAGAATGTTGATACACAAGAGAAGGTGCTTGAAAAGTCTTCCAGGGAATTGCATTTATCTTGTTTCCGTAAGACTTCTTGTTCCAGCTGATTCAAAAAGTTTTCTTCTGATTAGGTCCTTCCTGCACTTTTTGCATGCAGTTAGAACCTCATGTGTTTATGTGGTCAGATCTGCACAGCTTCCACAAGAGCGAGGGAATCAGGGGACATGTGTGAAGCTGCAGTTGTTTTGGGTTTTGATTGTGTTTTTAAACTGAAATGAAAGGTGTTAGCAAGATTCCCCTCTTCA
>QWTY01032541.1:0-10342 GCA_008033365.1 Pseudorectes ferrugineus | reverse complement strand
AAGGAATTGCTCACTGGTGCTTCAAATGTTTGTGAGGATATAGAAAAGTCCTTTACCTGTTCAAATCATTTTTACCATGGATATAATGGTCAGTATGGCCAAGATGATAGTGATCCTGTGTATTCCATCGCTGCTGTGGTGCTCTTTTCCAGAATCCCTCCTGATGTTGTCTCACATTTCTGTCTTGTCTGTCATAGCGGCTCATATTTTCACATTCCTCTGCAGAGAGCATAATGTTAAAAAAAATTGTAAGACTTCTTCCCAGGACCTTGCAAATAAAATATTAACCATGTGCTGGTAACAGATGCAGTGTAAAGTCTGTGGGGTTTGGTTTGTTTTTTAACTGATCCAAAACAGTCTGCATTTTAGGAGTGTCAAGCAGATTTCTGTAACAATGTCACATTTTTATTAAAATATAAACTTGTTACAAGAACAAGAGCAGCCAGTAGCAGACACTAAAGAATACAGCTTTAACAGTATTTCCAGTTTAAGTAGAAAGTCATTTGGAGGAGGTACAGATTATGGAAGAAAATAAATTTAAAAGTAACAGTTTCCTGTCTTTCTTACTGATGGTATCTCCAGGCCTTTAACAAGTTCTAACAACACACAAACACAGAAAGACAACATTGTAAAAAAAGGCCAGTATTGCATTGCAAAAGAAAACAGTTTCGTTACTTAAAATACAGATATAGCTCATCCTATTCATCTTGTTTGGTTTTCAGATTCAGAGACATTTAACCTGTATTTACGTGGACAACCAGCATGATTTAAAACACAGAAAGCAAATAATCTCTTTAAAGCACCAACTTCTGCAAAGCCACAAGAATTCCACAAATGTCTTAAGGGAACAAACGCTAAATTTGGCAACAGCCTGGAAACGACTGAGAGAAAGCCAAAACAACTCCTACCCGGGCAGTCAGACCCAGCAAAACGAGTCCTAAACTGCTCTTCTGCCGCCACACTTTGTCCTTCACTTACCCAAGGAGTTTTCCCTCACATTGTCAGTCCTTTTCCGGGAGCAGCTCCACACAAGGGAGCAGTGTTTACCCGCTGCCCCTCAGCCCCGCTGCGCACAAGGCTCCCAGACAGGCCTTCCTTCCTTCCTTCCTGCTGGTTCCCAGCCTGCGTGGGGCTGGGAGCGAGCCCAGCTTCACCCTGTGATTTAAACCGCCCTCCTCGCTCCCTGCATACTTGTTGAGCTAGAACTGTTTCTATAAATAGCGGCCAAGCGGCATCCCGGGCTCCAAAGTGAAACCAGGAGAGTTTCTGAGGACCTGGAAAGTCTTAAGAGGCTGACGTCAGTGAAGGCGCACATAATTATGGAAAAAGTGTTGGCAAAAAGTGCTGTTAAACATTATTAGAACAAGTACTCATACCTGCAATTCAGTTTTTATCACCTAGAAAATAACCACAAAATTGCATAATAAAATAAACTTATTCACCTAAACTAACAGAAGATTTATTTTCCTTTAGCAGCATCTTTCTGCAGCTCGTAACACATGAAAATTCACAACAAAACAAGCCCTCAGTAAGTTTATGAACAATTATGATTTTAAGCTTTGGAAAAGTAAATTGAGACACTGAGTAAAGACACGTGGAGATTAACCAAGAACAAGTTTTGCTTTTTCAGGTGGTCATGTTTACATAAGGGAAAACCTGGAGGTGGCTTTTGAATTCTTCTTCTTTTCAGAACCTCTTTGCTGGAAATGCAGTGATTCCAAGCTAAGAAGCAGAGATACCCAGTTTATGCCAGATTAATTTTATAAGGAAATCCAACTTTTAAAAAAACGTTGAAAGTAACAGTAATTAGCTTTTAATGTTTTTGTGGCAAACAGTCACCTTTAAAAACATGCCCTTCTAGCAGTTTTTAAATTAATAATTTGTAATGGAATTACTGACGCAAATGCAGTGCATGTTTCATATAAACAAGGAAACTTATGAGAAATTGATCTACCTTTTAAAATTGTTTCTTAGTTTTCCCCAACATTATTCAATTACCCCTATTGAAAGAATATGCCCTAGGCTTGCATTGTTACCCATTCTGGAAAATTAACTGAGTAAAAAAGTAGAAGATTCATACCTGTCAGGGCTGAAAAGTTGCATACTTGCAATGTTCTCAATCAATTCACACAAGTACTTTGAAAAACTCATTCTGAGGTTTAAAAGATTAAGTACTGCACTTCATACATGCACAACGTTAAAACACAATGTGCCACCATTGTGGTAGATGGAAAACTGTGTTTTATTTATTGTAAATTTGGCTTCATATCTAACATACATGGAGGAGTCTTCACCCAAATAACTCAGAGGTGCTCTCAAAAACCCCTGAATTTCCCCCAACTTCAGCAAGCAGCTGGAAGTTACACAAAATAAGTGAAGCCTTCTTCCTCTCAGTGCCTCTCTGCACTGGGTAGGGCCTGACAGTGCTCCACATTCAGTGTTTCTGTTCACTTGAAACATAGAATGGCCTGCACTGAACTTGGAAGTAAAACTAAAACCCATATTCACATAACAATAGCTAATAATAATAACAATACTCGTAATTCCTATGAGTAGGTCAGAAATAACAAAAGCAAATGCCTCAAACTTTTCCAATCTGAGATTTGAGAAAGTGCAGCCGTAATTTCCTTTACCAAGTTCACTCTATTCTGAATTTGTATTATTTCAGGGGCATCTAGGTACCACCACCTTCTCTGTGAAAAGTCTGCCAGCACCCTCACTGAAAGCAAGAGTGCATAAAAGACATTTTGAAAACACATATCTTAAATTTTACATCTTCTACTACCCTGAAGTGTATGTATATATACTAGGAGATACTGTCATTTTGTAGAAGAAAACAATTAATTATCTCAAAGAATTATGCTGTCATTCACCAAAGCTAAAAAAAAATACTGTCCCAGAATTTTCAAATATAGCTGAAATATGAGACTGAAAGACTAACTTAAAACTTTGAAATTGATGCTATAGAAATAATTTTAAGAAAAAAACAGTGTGAAACAAGGTTGCACTTTCATTCAAGGCAGTACATTTCTATATTCAGAATTTTACAAATATAAGAATTGTACCTGGGAAAACAGAAATATCCCCCTTCCTGTATTTCACAAAAGAAAGAGTTGTTACTTTTAAAAAACACCACAATTTGAAGAGTGCGTTGACTTATTAAGTCAAGAGTCAGAAGAAAGCAACTCAAGAATCTCTTAAGCCCATGAAGCAGTTTCACAGTGAGATTGCTTGGCTGCCTTACTAACCTTTGTCACGAGGTGGGTCCTCGGGTAGGTCCACATCAAGCATGAGATCATCATCTTCAAGATCACATGAATCAAGATTATTCAAGATATCCTGCAAGAAAGGAAAAGTGAGATACAGCTGCTTCCATGATATTTCATTTACCCTGCCATCACAACAAGCTTTATTACATTTTTATCGTGCACACACCCAATGTTAGCAGCAGCCTGCTTTCCTTAGAGGTGAAGATCAGTTAGAGACCATCTATACAAACAACAATCATCACACCTCTGCTAATATGACACAGTAACAGTGCTAGATGAAACAAAGATGGATTAAAACATTTTTCTGCCTGATGCCTATGGAATACTCCACAGGCTTTTTTATTCATTAATATCCAGCTTTCTCCACAGTTGGAAGCATTTTGAAACTCAATTACTTTGTTTACTTAGGATTCAAAAACAGCTTTGTGAAGTGATGATATTAAATTCCCTTATTTCAGCTCTCATCATGAAATCATTGAAAGGAAGTGGGGGAAACCTATGTTATCTTGACTTTTTGGGATAACAAAGCTTCAAACATGCTATTATGAGCACTAAATTCTGCTTTTTTTTGTCTTTCAGACTGTGGTTCATATAAAGCTGTTCCTAAAGGGACTAACAAACCATCACGTTGCATGGGTGTGCTAATGGCACAAGAAAAATGCAATAAAGTGTTAGTGCTAAATGAATTATACATATTAAACATAGTCAGGTATATTAAAGGACTGCAATGAGGACAAGCCCAGTCAGTGTTAAAAAGACAGAGACTGACCCCTGTTGCTTTAAGAATACCAAGAGGAAGAGAAACTGAGGAGGTCGAGGCTGTGGAACACCCAGCTCACGGTGCAGTCAGACACTGCCAGCGCTGCTGGACAGCCACAGCAGCCTGGGCAGGGAACCCAGACACCCTTTCACTTCACTGCTTCAAGGAAACTAAACTTACTAACACCAAGTGACTATAACACAAAGCAGATCTGAGGAACTGCTGTGGATATCCAGCTCCAACTCCTGAGCTCCCAGTAAAAGTCAGGCCCTCAAGGCCCAGACCAGACTCAGGCACTTCACATCGGCCTCTTTCCTAACAGCAGAAACACAGATTGTTCTCAGGTTTATCAGCTACCCCTAAAGGTGATGCCTGGCACCAATATTGAAAAATTTACCAAATGGTAAGTCAAATAAGTGTTTGATAATTCTTTCTCATAGTAATGTGATCATTAAATACTTGAGTGAATACTTGCATACAGGTTATGAACACACTGCAAAACAATACTGCCTTGGAAAGCCACTCCTTTGCTGGCTACCATTTGTTAGATTTGCTTTGTCACAGGTGAAAAGGAAGAATATTAACAGGCATTTGTCTGAAATGTTGCTCCAGCTGTTCTTCAGCAGCCTTCCTACAGCGCTCACAAAGCACTACTGTATTTTATTACAAATGGTGACAAGACCTAAGTATATTTTAAGATTTTGGGGAGGGTTGAGTTGTGACAGAGAACATTAAACATTTTACATTTCTGCAGGGCAAGTTATTTATTGACTTAGGAAGGGGAGTGTGAGATGAAAATAGTTAATATGCACTTTGTAGAACATGAGCAATATAAAGGAAAGATGGAATACTTGAGACAAAACCACCTGTTTTCCTCCTATTTCAAAGTCCTATCTAAATTGCTTTGTCCACAAATAGCATTCTAGGTACTTACAGGAAAAAACAGGAAAACCTACACAGCAAGGCATTGGGAATAATAATAAATCCAACTACGGAAAAGCTTCACAAAAAAATGGAAGTCATTTAAATGAAATATGGATTTAATATTTGGGACAACAAAATGCCTGTGTATTTTTACTACTTTTGCTTCCATTTCTTTACATTTTTCCAAGAACTGGAAGTTTTTTAACTAATGCGTATTTTTTTAAACAATTCCGCAAAACACAAGCATGCTTGAGAGGCAGTTCCAGTTTGCTAGTTGATAAATTGTTTCTATGCCATGCTTTCATCTTCCAAATTAGTGTGAACGAGTATTATTTTCTTCTACTTCAAGAACTTTAATAAGCATGACAAATAAAATGGAAACAGTGGCCACAAACACAAAAGAAAGTTGAAAAGCTTTGCCACTGCTGTGCAAATGCATTTAAAAATGCACAATACAAAAACATAATATGCCAGAGTGTTTACTAATAAACCTAAATAAGCCATCTTACTACTTTGAATCAGAACTTTGGAAGTCTAATGGTGTCAGAGAAGGTCAGTATTTGAGATTCCAAACATACTTTCCTGTCAACAGCACATTTCATTATGCTTCCCTAATTATACATTCTTCACCACACTGAGGAAACTCCAGGAAAGGAAACTCCATGCTACAAAAAAACCCCACAACTGCAAATACCAAGACTTTGTAATCACTGGGCCATGTGTGAATGCACTTTGAGCATTTCCCCCTGCGAGCTACTTGGGAAACACAATATACAAGCAGATGTCAGCAATGTCATCCTGAAATAGCCATAAGATAAAGTACAAGTTTCATCAGCACATTAGTGTGTTAAAAAAAATAAAATTTAGATACTTCCATTGTTATTCTTTCTACTGCATAAGGAACTGCAGTTAATTACATGGGAACAACATAGTTAATAATGTGTGCTTAACAGCAATTAGCATCATGAAGTGATTCTAGGCAATGAGCTCAAACAGAACAGGAAATAAAAAAATTCTTTCCAAGTGCATCAGCTCCAAGTCTACAGAATATTACATGTTTCAGCAATTATTACATGTTACAGAAAAAGAAGAATCCCATTTTATTTGTACAGGTGAAAAGAACAATGTATATTAAAAGGGCTATGTTTTTCACAAGGCTGATTCAGTACTAGATTTTCAAGCTGGTACAACCTAGGAAGAGATTGAGTTTGGGACTGTGAAATCCTACGTCCAGCTAAAATGCTGTTCCCAAGCTCTCTCTCCACGAAGCTTTTCCACTGGACACAGGCAGCGGTGCTTTGTTTGCTCCTGCAGCAGAACAGGGAAAGCATTAGGTGAGACAGGTATAGGAACTGAGTAACTTGAGCACCCCAACAGCAGGGAACCCTCATAATTGCCTAAGGAGAAGGGACAAGGCTAAAAGAGGCAAGGGCAAGGCACACCACATGTGTGTCATTACACCACATTCAGCAAGTTCACTTCAGTGTTCTGCAAATCCCTTCTGGAGTGATTTCCTCAGGTGCTGTGTTTTACCCCGGGCTCACCAAGCACACACCAACAGCTCATCTGCAACAGCTCGGGATTTAACCCAATTTGTTGGATGCATGGAGCTCTTTCTGGAGAGGCATAACAACATCAAGACCAATGCTTTGAAGATTGGGGAACTCTATGCAGAAGAGGTGCTTCTGCACTTTAAATTTCATTGTAAATTCATGTTCACCATAATGAACTGGAGTGCAAAATATTCTTTTCAAAAAGTCCAGTTTCTAAAAATTCTTCATGCAATGTGCATCATAAGCTTTTTCTTCCACTGAAGAGCACTGTTTTTCAGTCCACCAACCAATTTGAGTTCAATTTAGCTTAACAGCTGGACCTAGGCAAGAGGCCTGATTCTCAGCTTTCCAATTTCTTGAGCTAAGTATTGTAAAGTTATAATGCAACCAAAGTAAAGCATAAAGCATCCAAAATAGAAGACAGATAGATACTTGCATTTTCTCCCTACTAAACATAAAAATGTTGACCAGTGAAAGTTTATAACACAATGTATATTACAGCGGAATTTAGGAAAAAAGGAAGAAGTCAGGCACGGAGGTTAGTGCAAAAATACAAAGCAATTCCAGATAAACAGCCTTCAAACAATTAATTTCAGAGAGTGTCACTAGAATTGAGAAGAGTCTGAGCTCAAACTACCAATGCCAAGTTAGGATATTTTGCTGGAAAAGCAATTGCTTTGAGGGAGTCATGAACTGGTGGTGAGTATTAAGAACAATGTTTTACCCGTTTCCACAACTCACAATCTCAGACCTCACTCATTTGTTCCACCTCTAGGAAGCAGACAGCTAAAGGAAAAAAACTAATTGTTTTTATTATTGATTTAGTGACTTAGGTGTTGCTTCTGATGAGGAAGAAAAAAGCCCACAGCAGAAGATAAGCATGAGGAAAGGCAGAGAATTACAGGAGAATCTGGCCAAAAAACCCAAGTGAAGGGAAGCACTCGAGAGTAGCACAGAAACTAACAAACCATCATTTCAGGTGCTTGAGGAATGAAAAAAGGAAGTGGCTTTTAAAAACAAACACAAAACAGACTGGGTAAATCAGTCATCTGAAGGGCAGCTAAAGGATAACTGCCAAAGTCAAACACAATTCAAGGCTGACAGAAGAAAAGAGGGAAACCCCCAGGGTCTTTTTCAATGCTATTTTCAGCATCTGACAACATCTGAGATAAAATAAAGAAATAGGAAGTCTCCAAAAAGGCAATGTTATATAAGAAGTGAACAGAACTCTTAAGTGAAGGCAGAAAACACAGACAGAGGAAAAGCACATACTGTACTATAGGGCTGAAAAGCCCACTGTAAACAAAGTCCTTAAAACAGAGAAAACCACCCAGGGAAGAGGTGGGATAGAACTCTGCAGGTTACCAAAGACAGGACAGGAAAGGAGTACACTGTACAAGTCACATTAAAGATAATTAAGCCAAACAAGTATTTTGTAATTTTGCCCATGCTCTGTAACTTAAGGTTGGTGTGACGACAAATGTAACAAGAACTTGGTTTTGAAAATCCAAAACATTTATTGTTTAACTGTTAAGTAGAATGGTCTTAAGCAAAGATTTACTGTTCTTGAAAACATTTTTATAGAGGCATTGTATGTTCTACCTAGATTTACTGAAGGTATAGAGGAATTCATTATTAGCTTAAGTTACTACATGCTGTATCTGAAGGATCTATACTTGCTCTTTTTAAATTTTTTTCAAATATAAATCAGATGTCAGACTGTAAAAAATCTGAAATTCAGTAACACAACGATAGAAGAAAACCAGAAATATTAGCCATTCTGTTGAGACTTCAGCAATTCATAAGCAACAGCCCTTTCAGACACACAGCCCAAGCTACACACAGCACCACAAGCAGCATTCCTTGACTGCCATCTAGCCTCCAGCAATGAGGAAAGCTGAATGGGGGGAAGCATCGTAACCATCTTTCTACACAATTCCAGCAATATTTAAGATTTTCTATTTTTTTTTTTCTTTTTAATAGGCTGGTGCTTTTAAGTAGAGAGTTTCCTGTTTAGTTTTAAGCACAATCACAGAAAGCAGTCAGCCGTGATCATAAATAGTGACAGAGGAGGAGGAAAAGCAGTCCTTCCTACTCACTGCTGCCAGGCTGTTTGCACAACAAGGGTACCAATACCAGAGGTTCAGCATTGCTTTTATAGTTTATCTAACCAACAATGGAGCATTTTACACTATTAAGCAATATGTAATTGCTATAGCTACTCTTAACAGGTAGAAATAATTGTGAATGATTCTCACTCCACTGACTCGCACTTGTATTAAACGTGCAATGTTTGGTTTAAGGAAAATATGGAGGCTTCAAATAATTCCCAGCTGAGAAGGGAACCAAACAATAACCTCAGAGGAACACCATGGGCATGGCTGTAGCAAGAGCTCAGTTGTTTCCTCTGTGCAAGAGTTTTAATTCTAACCCTAGCGAGACTTTTGGAGTAACCTGAAAATGACACATTACACAGCATTAATGTGTTCTACTCTTATACAGCCAGCTTAATATACTTGTTTCTAATTAAAACCAAAACAATCCTCAAATACCTCCCAACTACTTTGGGGTGATTCTATTTTGACCAATCTCTACAAGATCTGCTAACAACTCGGGAAGGATTCCCTCACTTACTGCACTGCTGCAAGAGTGTATTTATGCCACGTTACCCCGATACATTTTAACAGCGTGAACCAAGAGCACAAAACCTCAGAACCAGCTCACACGTGGATTTGCAGTTACCAGCTCATACAGAAAACGTCCCTTACAGACAGTGAAACAAACCAAGTGCTAACTTCTACCAGTGTTTGCTCTCATATTTCACACATGCCACAGCAGCTTCCACTGCTCCCTCCCTCTCTCCACCACACAAATGCAAAGGTGTAATTAATTAATGGATGCCATGAACAGAACACATGAGTGAGTACAAATGAAGTTGCCTCAATCGGTTTCACCAGCCAAAAGAGCATGAGAACATTTACTGTGTCAGGTCTGAAGGAAGCAGCTCTTGAAGGCATATAAGCTTTCCCATCCCAAAGGAAAAAAGGTAATTTGCCATAAAAGGTTGTTCACAAAATGTCATGCCTCTCAAACCAGGATCACAAGAGGTTTATGAACTGTAATACAGTCATATAACCTCTTATAATGTTTGACAGCAGGGACACCTACATCACACAGGACAGACAGAAGTGCCATCTCATTAAGTAATTCAGTTTCTCACCCCCTTGCCTTGCTGTTATAGTTAAACTCTGAAGTTGAAGACTGGAGCAGAGGTGGGACAGTAGATGGTGGCTATTTCCACTCTAAAATCAGTCTCTAATTTCATGACATTTCCTTTCTCTACCATGAGCACAAAACTGCCTGCCAGCAAACTCCACCAAAGGAATGGCTGAGGAGCTGACAGAACACACTGAAATGAGTTTGTGCTCTTAGTTCTGTGTTGACAAGCAACAATACAGACTGAATTTTTCATAGCAGTTGCAGTTTTCTGCTAAAAACGGTGGACATATTAATCAAGGATGCTCTCCCATTACTTTAGCATGTTCACAAATATTACCTGTTCATAATGAAGATTAAAGTCAAAAAGGTGACACTGACTTTTGAGGCTTTGAAATCAGAACCAAGCAATTTAATGTTTTCCAAACATAATTTTTTAGGCATAGGTTTCTTAGAAATTAAGAAGATGAAAAACAAATGCCACAGATTTCTGTACTTGTATTATTGGAAAAATGAAAACTCAAGTTAGAACAGTACAATTTAAGTGATCCAGAATAATTTTTGTCAGATTCTGGAACACGACTTGAAGATGTTGGAACAAAAGAGCCTGGAACTTGGAC
>QWTY01032540.1:0-11490 GCA_008033365.1 Pseudorectes ferrugineus | reverse complement strand
TTGACGACTGTGATTGGATCACTGGAACAATCCTGTGAAACTTTATAGCAAAGAATGCACTGCACAGGCTATAAAACTTTCAACAGATTATTTTAAAGCGTTAAGGTTTATAATGATGTGCACAGAAGTACCTCTGTTGGTTTGTCACTAACTAAATCCCAACTAGCCTTGTAGGACATTGTTGTTTTCCACTGTTTGAGGTGGAAAAAATACATACAGTCTGTTTACTACAAGTTCTAGACAGACAGACAAGAGCTTTTGAAAACTATAAAGCATTTGGAAAGGAAAATACATTTTAGCGTGTTCTCAGAAATTATTTGAAAATTGAAGCTGTCTAAAAACATAGCGAGATACCTTTGTAGATATGTGCACAATGGTAATGGCATCAAAGGTGATTTAAACTTGTAACTATGGAAACCATATTATTTTTTAAAAAAGCCAAAGCCTGAGATTATTGAAATTGAGACAAAAATAATTCTCTAATGAAATTAGCCATCTTCTTTATCTGGACATTTCATCAAAGGATAAATCACCATACAGGGAATCTACCCACAACCTCTGAAGCAAAAACTGTCTTACACCCTGAAAATGAAGGGAGAGCTTTTTCGGAGTCAAAATGCTGCCTGACTTAGCTCTCTCTGCAGACTCAGTCCTACTTGCCTCAAATTTCAGATGAAGGGTCAGAGCCACACATACTGTGCAAATTCAATACCTTCGTTTGGGCATCTTAATACAGAGTGAGAAGTGAAAAGATTAACAAAAGGACCCTGTGATTTCCTTGATTGGGCCTGTTCCACCCTAGTTGAAAGTACGATGACATTTCTGCATCTTCCCTCTTCTCACACTGAAACAGGGAAGATATCTCTAAAAAGACAACAGGTTATTGAAGCAGAAGTATCTCACACACAGGAAAAATTTTAATAATATTTGATGAAATATGACATTTTTGAAAAACGACCATGGAACATCTAGAAAAATCTTTGTTCATGAGATGAGGTATCTTGCGTCATGGGGAACAGCTGGAGACAAAATGAGTCAGTCATAAATGCTTTTCTGTGAGAAAATTAGACCTAAAATTACTGCCTGGAGTGGCAAATTCTTAGAGTATTCCTTTGCTGTATTGATTGCAAGAATTTATGGTCACATGAAGCTCCTCACAATTTAATTTATGCAATGTATGAGGGCTCATAGGAAACACAAAATAATAGGCTGTTGAATTACAACTGTTGAAATGTACTGAAGAAAAGACATACAAGTAGATATTTCCAGAATCAGAGAAAACCCAGCACTTCATGATTTCTAGAGGAATAGACAATCAAAAATAAGGAACTGTAAGCTAAGAGTAAATAACACCCACCTGTGTACCTGGAGTTAGTGGCCATAAGTGAACTAGGGTTCAAAAATACCTTTAAAATTACATATTAAAATAGTTACAGCTTTTTGAGGCCCATTTACAGATGATACTTAGATAGTATCCGTAGCATGGTCATGAAAGGTGTCAGGATAAGACTTGAGCACCCAAAGCTGCAAACGCATCAGTAGGATCTTCTGAAAGAATTAAGAACCTAGCTGTGTTGTATTTTTATTTTATAATCTCATTTTTTTCAGTGTTTTCTTTGTGTGACCTGACACAGAGGCTAAATTATGCACTCTTACACCCACAAAGTCTTAACTCCTTTGTGAAAATACAGAACAATAATTTACCTTCCCCTTGTAAAGACATGAACATTTACTACACCAAGTGCAGGACATCACTGTAGCTGGTCATTAATGCCTAAGCATTCCTTTAATTACCAACAAATCAATAAATGTAGCATTTAGAAACAGTTTGAATGTTTTTTTCATCATTTCAATTTTTTTCAAAGAGAGAAATAAATGTCACACTTTGATTTTACCATGAATAACGTCCTAATTAATAAAGGGTGGTACCGCTGCACATAGAACATTTAAAAATTCAAAAGCCAAAGAAAACCACTCTAGAAAAAACTAGAAAACCTTATGAAATACATTTCTTAAGCAGCAACTTATTACTGTGTGGTTCATGTGAAGCTGGCAAACACAGAACAAGAACTTGATGAAACATATTTATAACTGTTCTACAAAATGTTTGTCAAAGCCAAATAAAACAAAGTGTAGATTGAATAGAGGAGGAACCAATGGCAAGGTGAATAAAACAAATAACAAATACAGCAGCCCTGAATATTTAGTTCCAGGACTCATTTGCAGTATCTGAGTGTTTCTGGTAGTCTTTTGGGTGAGTTAGATACAAATTAAAGGAAGACATGGTTTTTACAAGATTCAGCTTCAGGGATTAGAGATATGAAGGTAAAAGATTCTCAGAAAAGAGCAGGCATTTGTGTCAAAGCTATTTGGTGATAATTTTTAGGTCATTGTGGTCTCAGAGCTGCTACACCCCTCAGAGAAAGAATGGATTAATAACATGCAATAATCAGAAAGCTATGGAGGAGTGCCTTGATCTCTGATCTCTGGCTGGAGTATGTCCCACTCTGGGATGTGGAGCAACCAGAGGTGATTCCAAGATTATGGCCAAACCATCTTCATATGAATATCAGGCATTTCATTCCATTCTTATAACTTTAAAGACTGATTTTAAGGCTTTTTCATATGTTTTTTGCTTGATCAGGAGGCTTCCCTGACAATGGAAGCAAGGTAAACCACCCCTGACAACAGGTTAACATTTCTCCACAAAGGCAGTGAATCCACACCAAACCAAATGCACTTGGGGACATTTTAAGGAACTGTACTTAGGAGCCTGGGTTTGTGGAGACATAGGTGTTAGGTGTCAAAATAAGCCCAGTTGAAATTCCATCTTCACTTTTTGAAAGATTCTGATGATTCAGCTGTTGCAGAATTGCATCTTTTTGAGCTACAAAAGATATCCAGATATCTTATGCTACTGACTGTTCCCAAAGTTAAAGAAAATAATTTATTTCAGAAAAGGTGAAAATTAAAGGTCAAAAAATGACTGACTCAGTAGAGACGGTAGAGTAACAGACCAGTGTCCAAATCATCACTCTTTGCATATTATCAGCTTTCTTCTAATTTTTATGTAACTGATTGCAATAAACAGGTTGAAAATAGTAAAAATAAAAATAAAAAAAGAAAAAAAAAAAGAAAAAAAAAAGAAGATGCTTGTAGCTTGTGTTAAAGAAACCTCAGTCAGTCCTGACCTAATTAAGGATATTTTTCAAGAGTACTCCCTCATAATGAAAATATAAGCCTTCCCCTGAAATGCTGCCAGGGAAATCTTCCTGTGGGATTATAATTGTCTACAGCAGCAGAGAATTAGACTAACTGGTGCCCCAAGTGGTTTTCCACTAATGAATTGTGCTTCTTTGTTTTACTTCTTGTTTAGATGTTTAGATTTCTTTAGGTCTTCGCCATTGTCCCTCCCCCAGAACATATGTTCTGCCAAATGTGGGGGAAGCTGTATTTTGGGTTATAATGGCAGGCAAATGCTACATTACATAAGTTAGTTCTTAAAACATTAGTCTTACTGCAAAGAGAACTTGAAGTGCGCACTGAATGTTTAGTGAAGGCAGAAAACAACATTAAATGTTGTAGAAACAGTAAGGCAACAGAATTTTGGAAAGGATCAGATATGTTCATTCCAAAAGTTATGCACAAGGAAATAATCAAACAATTTATACTAAACTACAGAATAAAAGTGTTGTGCACAGCGATGCTAAAAATGGGATTTCCTTTGTGTTTTAACCTTCCTTCGTGCCTGGCTAAGGTGAGTTGGAAAACACTTGGGCTCAGAGCTGCCCACTACTTCAGCCAGAGGCTGCAGGGTATAGAAAGTATTAGTCAAAGCTTAGAGTCATGATGACCACGGCACCTGCAGGAGAAAGTTGTCAAGATATTTCTAAATGGCCTGACAAGTTCATCAGCAGTGACTGATTAACCAGAGAAAGATGAACTAGACCCAAACATCGCCAGTCCAATAGGAAATATTGTCATCAGATTAAGAGGGATCTCACCTATTCTTTAAAAAACTGCCTCCTATCATCAGACTTTTAAATAAAAATATCTAATTACACCCTTTGGTAGATGTACATTAGGTCACAGCTAAGCAGAAATGCACATGCATCCGTGAGCCAATCTCTAATTTCACAATTCCACTTTTTCAGATGGCTCCTTCTCATTTTTTTAAATAGAAGACCAACATATACTAACAGGAGGCATAACGTTTTATCCTTCTGTTGTAATGTACAGCTTTGTACATTATTTATGGGTTCTGTCACTTCAGGCTCCTATACAAAAACGGTGCTAAATCCACAGGGTAACTTTGGTGCCAGAATTACACAGAGTCTCAAAATCCTCAGTCAATGCCACCCACCCACCAGATGCTTAAAGATGTCTAGTTATGAGAAACAACACAGAATAATAAACAACCTTGATCTCACAACAGATTCTTAAAATAGTGCAATTCCACAAGGAATTAATGCAGGAAAGCTCCTAATCAAAAAGGCTGGCACTTGTCTCCTGAGCCACTTGGAATATGTATGCCACATGATTTACAATTACTAGATACCAGGAATATCTCAGTTTCATCAGTATATATTTCTGTTTAATGTTGTTGAGTGCATATGGCAACAGCCTCCGAGCTGGGTGGTGCATAGACAGGAACACATAATAATTAAAGAAGACCAGTCTGGGGAGGGGCAATAAAAAGCAGCATCACTTGACTGACACCACAGGGTGTGTTTGAGGAGGTGTTGGTGTTTTTTTAAACTCCTATGAATCTTTAATACACATCAGTTTTACAAAAGATCATGAATGTGGTTAAAAATGGTCCCCGCCAAGTTTTTTTTCCTCTAATACAAATTGTTTTTAAAATGGAAGAAAATATTCACCTTTGTGAATAAGGATATGCTCCATACAAACACTTATGCAAGATCTGTGCATTTTGCTTTGTGTTCCTTTCACTTTTTTTTAGAAATCCTCCAACATTTTGTTTCCAGGCAAAGCTGGAAGATGCTGGAAGTAACAATTTTTAGAGCAATGATGAAACCTTGATGATAACTTCCCCCAGCCTTCACTGAGCTTTGGACCCTCAGTGACGGGGTCAAATAGAAACTTTATAAAATGTGATTGTTTGTCGCACAAAAACACACAAACACACACACCAGGAAAAAACAGGGTTCATAAAACATCATTTAGAAAATGTGTTTCAGTACCAGAATTCACCTTATTCCAAGGAGTCTCTTGATGAGATACAACAAGCTTCGGTCTGTGATCTCTTTTTGGGCAACCCCAAATTTATTTTCGCAGCTCAAAACAGTGCTGGGGCAAGCCAGGCCATGTGCGAGGTGGGATTTTATTTTGCTCTGATAGAGCTTGTGCTTAGCTTGAGAAACACAAGATTTTTTTTGAGGCAGTGCTTTAATTTCAAGGAACTGGAATAAACTTTTGATCTAATCTTTGGTCTTTCCAGGTGAAGGTGTTCAATATTGCCTAAATTATTAATTTTGCCAAGTGACAGCCCATACTTCCTGTATAAGTCCTTAGGCTATAGAAAGGCATTTTGTGCCCCCTCCCAGGACACAGTGTTAGCTTTTTCCAGTATATCAGTTTAAGCATGGACAAGTCACTTAGGGTTCTTTGAGTTTCAGTTCTTTCAACAGCAGGATAAGATAATATGAAGAAGTCAGTTTAAAATGTTTAGAAATACTTTATGACAATTTTATTATATATTTGTCTCAGAAGACAGTATTTCCACAAAAGACTGTGGGCATAATTTCAAATAAATGAGTTGTTATAACAGTAATAATTCTTTTTTTGCACTTCTATTGTTATTTTTAATTGCATTTGTTCTCAATGTCAGAATTTGTAGGTTTGTGATGTTATAAGAACAACATAATTTATGTTTTCCTGCTCATCAAAAATACTTTGACAATAATAACTCACTTCAACTATGAGTATGAGCTACATGCATGAACATTTAAATCAAAGGCAAACAGCACTCAATTGACAGATTGTCACCATGGTGTTTTTTCTTTGGTCTGATTCTGTTTATCATGAAAGGGAGAACAAGGACTCCCTTCACACTGATTTGTCCATCACAGGAATGTGCTCAGTGAAGTGGTGTTTGCAGCATGGTGTTTCAGGTGTCTGTGCTCAGAGGGAGATGCTGGAGAAGAGCATTATTTGGCTCATTCAGATTCCGAATATAAAATGTATTTAGTAGATACACAACATTATGGAGGGATGCCAAGAGAGAGAAGTGAGATGTAATAAAGAGCAATTCTCTAGCTCATTTTACGCTGGAGCCTGTAAAAGTAACCACACCACTTGTGTGGATTTGCTTTTAAACAATCCTACTTTTTGTTCAGGACCACACCACCCACAGCAGTAACTCCTTGCACAGTGTTCCAGCATTTGTGCTTTCAGCCATAGGTAGGCAATGCAGGAACAATCAGGAAAAGGCAACATTTATTCAACTTTCAGAATACAGATGAGTCTTCAAACAAGTTCACTCCAGCTTCAAAACCCACTCTTACTCCTACTGGAGCTGATGAAAATTATACCAGAAACAATCATGAGCTTTTTCTTTTAAACCCTCATTTCATGTACTCACTCCAAGGCTGCCTTAGTGCAAGAGACACTCGGTGGCACTGGTAATTGTGCAGAGCTCTGCAGAGTTCATTCCAGATCGTGGTGTGCTTTGCTTGACAAGGAAAGCAATGGCAATGTCAGCTCTGCCTCAGTTACTCAAATCTAGAATTTCACAGAAATTTTTAGCAAAGAGATTAATGCTTAAAAGAAACTACTCCTGAAAATCAGAAGCACGAGAGTGTAAAAAATCTAACTGGATAATGGTATAATAAACTACCTGGGTTCCAGTAAACCCAGACCAATAAATTAATAGATGCTTCAATGTTGAGTAGGCTGCATTGATTTCCAGTTTTTTCTCACAGTACATACTCTCCCTGCTTTATGCACTGGTACATTAAATAGAAACTGAGATCATGGACCCAAGGACTCCAAATATCATGAAGCATCGCAAAAAAAAGCATTTTTAAAGTAAAAAATTGATAGACTAGCTGAAGTATCTTGTGTATTCGAAACAAAGTTAATGTTGTATATATTCACCTATGCCACAAACATCAGCTGAATCATTCTGTCTATAAAATACAATATTTTATCAGTTTTTCCCATTAAGTTATATCTTCTTGACACATCATTTATCCTCTTTATTTTTTGTTGCTGCTGTCATGCATTGGCCTGAAATATTTAGGCAGAAATGCAACCTGACTCCATTCCAAGAGTTGCCACTGGACAAAGTTTTTGACATAGTGGATTAGGATTCTTTCATTGATCCTAAGAAAAGTAGAGCCCAGTTCATAGAGCCGAGGACCACATGGCTCAAGCTGCAGAAATGGCATCCTGCGCTGGGAAAAGACTCAATTCTGTCGTTTTTTTCAAATAAATCTATTGCCAGACTGAACCATAGAACCTGACCAACTGTCAGGAAAGGAATAAAGGTAAAAACATATGTATTTTAATTTTATGTTGAATTATATATTTAGGTCATGCACCTCTACAAATCTTTAGTCACTGAGCTGTTCACAGTGACCTTCACTGCTGTATTGTCACAGTACCTAGTAATGATTAATTTTGTCATATGAATAATGTAATTTCTTATGGGTAGCAAATCTTCTACCTGATAATCACCTCTAGTTATTGAGGATTTATGTTCTACAGCACATCAATCAGAAAATGGCAGAAAATGGGTTTAGCTCAATCCAAGCAAAAGCAGTCAAGTCTTCCTAAGTCTACTGTATTTCCCATGCACATCTCTATAAAGTAGGTAGGTGCCAGGTAGTTAAAAAAGTTCTAATAAATCCAAGTCAGTCCTGGATTGAGTACTAAAATGTTATGTCACTTCTTGAGAAAATTCTTAAGGAAATTATTTTGGGAGACGTTACTCAAAGAATTCAATATTTAGTGTCATCAACCATATTACTTATATTTCGCTTGTCCCAGTAATCCTGAAATAACAAGGAACAAATACTCTTTTAATTACATTTAACTTCTGACTATTCTTCCTTTGATCAGGGAACAGAGGTGTGACGCAAATTCCTACAGGGGTTTTATGATTCAGCATTTAGCACAAATTTCCTACTGGCTTAGAGTTTAACTTCTCTGACTTTCCCAGTTCCTAGAAAGGGCATTTATTCAGGAGGCGATTAAGTAATTTTTCCTTAATTGTTATATCAAAACTGTAAAACACAAGAGCTAAGCAGCAGCTTATTTACATACCAAAAGCTGGAGGCTGGCCTGTTGAAAAGTGTGTTAAATCCCCCAAAGCTTTCAACAAAGACTAGGCTGCAGCCTGAGAAATGTCTGAATCTATTTAGCACTTTCAGAGGAAAGCATAAGGAGCAAAGAAAAACCAAGGAAAATGTTTGGATTTCAACTTCCAGTATTTGGGTTTGCAAATAACTTATTCTAGAGACCAGCTCTAGAGCACAAATGTTCCTAAAGCATAAAAATACTGGGCTTAGTTTAGATTCCCAAGATGAAAAGCCAAGCTCAGATTTAAATGTGCAAATATTGAACACAATCAGAGCATTTCTATTTACCTGAAAATTTAATTCCCTGAAGAAATATTACAGCTTTAGGGATATATGCTAATTCTAATTGCATTTATAAGCCAACTGAACAAAACCAAACTCCCCAAAATAACTTCTAATGAAAAAACTAGTCAGACTGTATGAAAGTTTCAACAACTAGACCTCAGTTGATATGCAGGCCTAACAAAAGGCAATCTGAGCTAATTCTGTGGAGTGGGATGTAGCAGGAAGTCTTCTGCATTTCTAGGTGAATGTCAGAAAAGTTATTTTAACAACAATTAGTCTTAGAGCCTGAAGTTTCCAGGAGGTTTATGAAGCACCAACACAGTTCTATACCCTTGTCCCAGGGTGGGAAGATGATCTCCATCATTAAGGCTTCTTCAGGGATAATTAAAACTTCTCCAGGGAGTACTGAAAATCCAGAAATTCTGATGCAGACATTTAGGACAGGAATAAATTTCATACTTCCTTAAGACTGACCTAGAAAAATTGTCATTGTGCATTGAGGAGTTGGTATTGAAAAATATTATTGAAGTATGGAGACAGCAACATTTAGGCAAGGACCAGCAAGTCACGCACACACACACACACGTGACAGAATATTTGCATATTTCTAATTCAATCACAGCACAAATGTGTTGTTTAGGCCTGTCACAGATAACAACCTATTACTGCTTTTTCTCCTTGGCCCCATAGTCATATCTACCATTATTTGACTTCATTCAACCTGATCTTCATCTGATTTCAGGCTTAAGTTTTAATATTTTTCTTTTTTAAAATTTAGAAGGAGCTAAAAAAAAAAAGAATTACTACCTCTCTAGAGACTCCCCAAGTCTCTCTAATCTCTTTCTTATCACTTAGGGCCTGACAGAACATGAAAAGGATTCTCAAATTTTAAGACAACACTTATGGTGTAAAGAGGGGATGCTTCTACCAGCCCCAAATCTGTTGATAGGTTTGAAGCCCACTAATGCTTGAGGGATTCAATGCTCCCAAAAAAACCTTTATTTCAGGTGAGAGAATTATGTGCCAGGACCTGACAGCCTCCAGAAGCCCCAGCTTTCTGCTTAACAGAGATAAACCGTTATCTATTACACAAAAATGAAAGGAATCTGCTGCACTTAAAAATATTTTAGTGACGTAGCAACCAGGAATCAGTTACTTGCTCTTGGAATTTTCCCCTCTTTGATGTCTTAACACATTGTACCTAGGAAATCAGATAAAAAAGCAACTTAGCGGGAACCATTTCAACAAATCTGCCCATAAACTAGTGAAAGCTGAATTACAGTTCAGGTGCAGTATTTGGAAATGGGATATTTTAATAAGTCTATCATACCAAGACTAAAACTGCAAGACATTAAAACTCATTTTGTTTTGAAATAGTTTGATTACCACTTTCATTCATTGCATCCAGATCTGGACATGTTTTTAAAATATCAGTTAATTGTCCTGACACATTTCTAAGGGGCAGATAAAGCAATCTGGATTAAAAAATAAAAAAAACTAACCAGAATTACAGTTCATGACTAAATATAATTAATTTGGGAGACTTACTCAAAATTTCCACATCTCCAAAAGAATTTATGATTTATGTCCATCAAACATAAATGATTAATTCCTTTTCTAAGTTATATAAATTAAGCACTGTCTTCAAACAGAAGATAGTGTTTTGTGTCTTTTACACAAGACCAAGGTCAGATGATTTGTAACAGATGACAGAAGTTCTAAGTGGCTCATAAGAAAGACCTAAAACTATTTTTGTCAAAATTTTTTCCAGTTACCTCTTAGATTAAAACATATCATGCTTGTATACTAGAAGATATTTTTATCATTCTTACCACGAAAATCAACTGTATGGTTATTACCCTCCTGGATCTGGAAATTTTTACCAACATTGGTGTAAAATCCCAAACTTTCGTGACAGGACTTTGTTCTCTGGTAAACATCTTGTACACATAATACAGCTGTAAAACTCTTTAAAGAAAAACTTCCTTTTTTTTTTTTTTTTCAACAAGATTCAGTTTATGTTTGTCCACACACAAAAGAATAAGGCTTCCCAGAGCAGGCAACCTATTCTCACAGATTAGACGTCTCAGCTTTATTGACTAATCCCAAGAGGCTTGGAATGGATAGCATTTATCCAAATCTCTTCTCCATATTGTTGCAGCTCGCCATTAAAGTCAGAAGCCAATTCCCCAAGGTTATCTACTTCCAATATATTAATTAGGTGCATGAATACCTTTGAGGATCTGAAACGTCAGATTTCTGTCATCCTTACAGTTATTTCTGTAAAATACGATGGCAGTTTTCTCTCCCTCAATGCCACTAACCCAGCAGCTACACGTAACATTAACCAGCAGCTCTGTAAGTCCCCACCATCAACTGGATTGGCAGTGAGGAGGCAAGGTCAGCTTTTAAATCTGCATCGAACCAAGAGAAAATAAACAGGACGAAATATTAATTAATGCTAGCCCACAGCCAAAGCTATTCTTGCTGTTTTTCCCTCAGCTGATAAGCCAGGGATGTCTGGGAATGAACTCGGGGGAAGTCCCAGCGCGGCCGGACCGGCAGTGGCGGGGTGCGGTCAGCAGGTGGCGCTGCTCCCTCCCAGCGCTCCCGTCGGCTCCGTCATTCCAACATCTGGGAAAAGCCGGGCTCTGCTCTCCTGCTGCCTGCCTGCCTGGCCAAACCGCGACAGGCGGACAAACTGCCCTCCTACAGCAGGAATGATGCCTTAGGTTTTAACTTTTATATTTTTCAAATTCTGTATTCCTAGTGTGTAACTCTGAAGTGTCCTGTAGCCTGTTAGTTGCTGTTCTCTCATGCTACGCTAGATGTAACAAAGCCTCTCCCGGCCTGCTCTTCAAGGACACCCAGCCCGTCCTAG